>JASAMX010001748.1:0-45297 GCA_030248175.1 Microlaimidae sp. YZB2_3 | reverse complement strand
TTCGTTCAAGTACGTATTGCTAAATCCAAAACACGATCAATTGAAATGTGTTTTAATTTTCAAAGCAGAAAATAACTGGGCAATCTGCTAACTGTAACAAATTAGAAAAAATGTAAATTTGCGAAAAAATAATATTTAAATGGTTTTCAATAAAGTAAAAACACGCGCAGCGAGGGTATTCAAACTCGGTGCCCATCAAGTGCTAGTCGAAAGCTCTACCACCGAGCTAAGGAGACATTTTGTCTGAGGCGTAAAACGGGTTTATAAATTAAAAATGACAATTGTGAAACTTCGAAAAGAGAATGCAAGGTGGAAACCTGCTTTATTCGACATAATCGTTGTAAAAAACTGTATTTGATGTAAAATGATAGGACGCTTACAATTTTTGTAAACTTTTACCAAATGATTTCTAAAAACTGACTTTAGTGTGTGATTTTAGGTTAAGTAGCGTTTGCAAACCAATCGATGTTTTGTTAAATTAAAACACAATGAAAACCAAAAAAGGGGTAACTAAAACGTGCGGTAATCAAAGTTAATAAATCAAAATGTGTTTTATATTGTTAAAGAAGATAACATTTGGGAATATTGCTATAACAATTAAAAAAATATTTAAAAAATAAAACTAGATTCTAAATGGTTTTGGTTAAATAAGTAAAAAAGCAAAAATTTTACGGATTTCGAACCAGGGACCTTAGTAATGGTAATTTGATGGTCTGCCAGTGCGCTAACAGGACATCTTTCCGATTGGCGTTAAAAGGCTTTAAAAGATAAATCAAAATAACGACTATGAAATTTTAAAGAGGGAAAACCTTATTTATTTTGAACGTAAGAATTCTAAAAAAAACTCCATTTTTTTATAAAATGACACGACGCTTCATATTTTTTTAAAAATATACCAATTGATTTCTAAAATCTGACTTGGGAGTGTGTAATTTGTCCAATAAACGTCAAAAAACCTATCATTTTTTTTGTTAAAATGAAAACGTGAATTAGTTATTGTTTAGAAACTAAAAAATGTGAAGTGATAATTTCTGAAAACACGTACAGTTGAAATAGAAAATAATAATAAAACAATCATAAAATAAACCCTGACAATTAAACCTTCATTAAAGCGCTTCTTTTCTTCTGAGACGCCGGCCTCATAAGATAGAAGTAGCGACTCGAAAACGTCTGCTGTTACTTTTGTAAGACGCAAGACAGTCGCTTGTCTTTCAATTTCTTTAAAACAAAACGGTTTTGACATAATAAAAACAATTTTAGTTCATTTGTTTTATATAACAAAACGACTTTCTATATTTTTTTCATATTTCGTTGTTTTTTTCTGTTCGCAAACGCTCCGTCAACATGTTGAATATTCCACAGTGTGGATTATTTCACATTTTCCATGTGGAAACTTCAACAAAAAGCGTAGGATTTTCTACAGTGTTATGTGGAAAGATTATCATGTGGATTGTCAACAAAACTGTGGATTATTCCACAGAAATTTGTACAGATTTCCGTTCGCATTTTTTTTTGTTTACAAGCGCAAGATAAAATGTAGAATTATCTACATGTGGAAATTCAAGCAAAAGCGTCGAATTTTCTACAGTATTACGTGGAAAAATTATCATGTAGATTATTTAACATATTGTATTATTCCACAACGCGGTGTGGATTTTTTTACGTGATAAAAAATCCACACCGTGGAATAATCTACCTACAATTTGAACAATTGTTTAACACACAGTCGGACATTCTCTACTCTTATGCATTCTTGTCCAGGGGTCGCATTCTGACGCAACACTGACTGTTTACCCCGTTAAATCCATTCCAATAAAAATAAAAAAAAAACAAATATTATTTATTTCGAAGTTTAATATATATATTTGTATTAATTGTGCCCTAATTATCCAGAAATTTAAATAAATTGGTAAAAATGAAAAAAAACACGCCATTTAAAAGTATTTATTATCTTGTCTCAACGTAGTATATATATATATATGTGTTAAATTTTCTTTAAATCCAAAAAAATAAAATTCAAAGAGGGGCATTCTGTCCTGTAAAACGCCACCACTATAACTTTTTAAACAACAGGCAGTTATGCTTCCTTCTTCACTCCCTCTCCCTTCTCTAAACCGCTACCGCATGTGGGAAAAAAGGTATGCAATGAATTTTTTTTCTCCCTGCCTCTGGCGCCGCAAAACCACCTCGCGCAAAATAAAAAATTTAATCAATGGGCGTATTTTATTTTTTATTTAATTAATCCTACGGAAAAAATATTTAACCACGGGAGAAAATATTTAACCACCTATAGAGTTGGATAAATTCTTATTCTTAAAACAATAGAAAAAAATTTAACCAGACTTTTACCTAGGTAAAATTTATTTTTCACTCCCATCCTTAAGCACGTAAAAAAAAGTTAACCCAAGGTAACTTTTAACCGCGCGTCAGAATGCGCGCCCAGGACAAAGGTGTAACACTCATGTTTAACAAACGCGGCAATGCGAAAGACAACCAGCGGATGGACGGGTGTCACGATAATCATTTTGCAAAACATGTTTCTAAAGATATTTAATCTTTTTAGCTGGTTTCCGAACACTTAGCTCAGCATTCTCAAGAAAGTAATATACATGTAATGCATAAATAAAAAGAATAATATACTTACAGTGATAACATAAGCCACTTAATTTTAAAGAAATATAGTTTGGCATAATAATTTGTTTTTTAACATCTTTTAAGGTTTTAATGGGTTTTTTCTACACTTGTTCATGTGTTATTTATAGTACCGAGGGGAGGGGGATAAATGTTTACTGGATGTATTTAACGGCATAGAGAATAAAGTCGGATCCTTCTTCCTTTTTATTAAAAAATAATAATGAAGTGACAAACACAAAAATCTCAGAAACCATAAAAAATGACAAATGATTATGAAATAAATCGTTAAAAATCCTTGAATATTGTATTTTATATTTTACTATGGTTGAATTATATCCGGCTGACGCTGAAAATTAGAATGCAGACATGAGGAGACCAATAAAATTGTGCGGTAATGACGTTTTTTTTTAAATAACAAATAAGAACGCAGAATTTTTTTTAATTCCACCTTTTTACAAAATATACTAGAATTAACCATCTTTAGCCCTTTAAAAATTTGCATTTGGGTTTTAAATTAAGTAAATTGATAAATAATTATTAAAATAAGCGTTTTGATCTTTATTATTAAACCGATTTTGTTAAAAATTTTTAATGGCTTTGTTGTTAAATAGTCGATTCAATACTGCAATTTTCGCAGTCAGCTAGAATTTATTTGCCTATAATTAAAAGATTGTGAAGAACGCAACAAATGCTTATTTAGTATTTTTTTCTTTTTAAAATCAAAAATACAATAAAACTAAACACAAAAACTAATAAATTTAAAAAAACGACCACAGATTTGTAGGCATTTCAAAATAAAGTTTATTTTACATTATTTTTAAAAATTCCTCAAAACACCAAAGAAAAGAAAAAACATTGATGGAAAACTCCGGTGGTTGCAAACAGCAGTTTATACTACGCTTTTAAGCAATTTTTCTCACAATTACGGTAGCGCAGTGGATGGTCTTTGTATATGCATTTGAGGGTCCTAAGTTTGAACCCCTTTGTAGTTGTGTTTTTTCTCGTCTAGGCTTATTCTATCTTAAATATTAAAGTTTATTTTCATTTTTTTATCTGTTTATACGAAAATAACGAATATTTATTTTAAAGAAACTACAATTGTGCACATTTGTCATATTCTGTTGCTTTTTTTCACTTATCATTTTTAAACTACGGTGAAAACTGTTTGTTCCTGGTTGTTTTTTAAACAAATAGTCCTTTAAAGTAATTGTGGGCGTATTTTTTATTTTATATTATTAATACAAATGTTTCTTTTTCGTTTATTTCGCGATTTTTTATATTAAAAGGGGTTAAATTTGCTCTTTTTTAAATTGGTTAAATTGGTTAAATTTAAATGATTTTATACTGCATATAATATACTTGTGTTATTTATTCCATTTGGTTTTTATGCAGCATCTGTTTTGTTTTTTGTCGCTTATTTGAGTTTTAAAAAAAGTTCGGTATTAAATTGTAAGAGGTTTTGAAAGTCAGCTAGCAAGACAAAATATCTTCAGAAACATGGTTTGCAAAATAATTATCGTGAGTCCGTCACGATGACACCCATCCGTCACAATGACACTCACCCGTCACAACGACACCCGTCCGTCACGATGACACCCGTCCGTCATGATGACACTCGTCCATCACGATGACACCCGTCCGTCACGATGACACTCGTCCATCACGATGACACCTGTCCGTCACGATGACACTCGTCCATCACGATGACACCCGTCCGTCACGATGACACTCGTCCATCACGATGACACCCGTTTGTCACGATTTCACCCATCCGTCCGCTGGTTGTCTTTTGCATGGCCGCGTTTGTTAAACATGAGTGTTACACCTTTGTCCAAATGATCGTATTATCCAACTTTGTCAATAGTCAAAGATACAATACTGCAAATCATCAATGTCAGCTAGGTTTGATTTGTATATAGGTAAACTTAATTTTTTGAGTTCCGTTTTTTGGTGATTCAAAAATATCAATAATAAATAATATTCCCATTGATGATATTTGGAAACAGCTAGTAATATTTTTTTATGGTTTTTAATTTTGTTTTTATAATTACTTTAGTTAAGCCTTTGCTCTTAGGAAAAACACCAATATTTGCAAAAGATATTATAGGTTACTTGTATGGAATCAATTTTACTTGCCCAATTACATATTAAGTAATTCCACAACGTTATAAACATTTTCGTGTTGCCCATGGGTAGCGGTTTTATGTAAAAACATTACTGATATTAAAATTTTTAATTTAATGAGACTAGAATAGAATCATAGGTAGTGTTGTTGTTATGTTGTGTGATGGGGGAGTATGATATGTTGGTTTTTTTCGACGGGGTGGAATTTGGATAGGCTACTGGTATGAGGCGCTTGTGGGGGTGGTGCGTAAAGAACGGTGGATCGGAGAGGGAGGGAGTACGCGAAAATAGAGAAAAGGCCAGCTGTACTGGCGGCGAGTTTTCTCGGATAAAGTTCTGTTGCACAGGTTATAAGTTGATAAACTTGGCTGGTAACCATTTTTGTGACGCTAATATTATTGCTGGATGGATTTCGCTTTTTGCAATGTTGAGAGAATTTGTTGAAGAATTTACCGACATATAAAGGGATTCTTTTTTCAAAAGTTCATCACTAAATCTTCTTGTTGTAATTTTTTTACCTTTTTCTATAATTTTAGTATTATTGAAATCGATTGTATGATTAGTTTTTTTGAATATGTTCGTAAATTGCGATTAAAATTACAAACTTGTTGAAAAACGTTTAGATTTTAACTACAACTAAACATTCACCAAAATTAAAAAAAGATCAAAAAGAAAAATTCGACCGCCTTTTAAAACAACAAAAACCATAAAAACCGTTATGGTCAAACAGAAATTTTGAAATTCACTGATAACAAATTTATCCAATAAAAACTTTAATGAGGACCAAATGGATATTTTAGCCTTATGGCCAAAATTTTATTTTATTTTAAAAATACTTTACCAATTTCTGATTTTGTTTCAACAATTGCAAACCTGATAGAACACTCGTCAAATTTAAAAGAGCATTGAGATAGAATTTTTCATCAAGTTGGCGCCATTCTTCGAAGTACCAATTTACCACCACCCAATTTAATACCACAACAACAAAATGCTGTTAAAAAAATTAAACAAATGGTCAAAGACAAAATAATTAGGATTACTAAAGCGGATAAGGGTGAAAAACTGTAATTATGAATCACAACGATCATGTAGAAAAACTTTCAGAAATTATTTCTGACAAAATATACATTCAACTAAAAAATAATCCCAAAATAAAAATTCGAAAACAACTTTATGTATGATATTTTAAAAAACAGCCGACTTTCTAGCAATAAAATTTGTGAAATTTTATAATCCCCAGATAGACTTTCCGATCCTTATTTAAATGAACTACCAAAAATTCACAAACCTTCTGTGCCGTTACGCCCAATTTTGTCTCAATTCGACACAGTCAGCTACTATTTATCAAAGTTTTTGGTCAAAATATTAAACCCACTGTTCGGCACAAGAGACACACATATCAAAAACACAGCGGAATTAGTAAAGAAGCTCAAAAGTTTTAACCAGTTACCAAAAAATACAAAATTAGTTTCCTTCAATATAATCAATATTCAACAACGTTCCAGTCAATTCAGCACTACAAGTTTTAGAAAAAGGACTTACAGATTATCCTGAAAAGTGGGAATCGTGTACAGAACTTTCTCTAAATGAAATTCTTGATCTTGTAACAATAATCTCCAAATCGGCATATTTTCAACATGAAGATATTTTCTATAACCAAATACGTGATCTTTCCATGGGAAACCCTCTTTCTCCATTGCTGGCATGCATTTTGAAGAATTTGAACATAACTTTTTGAAAAGCGCTAATCCAAGACCTTTAGTATGGTTACGTTACATTGAAGACGTGTTTGCAATTTTTGAAGGCACTGAATCTCAATTACAAAATTTTCTATCTTTACTTAATGTTTTTGATACAACTAATAATATTAAATTCACGCTAGAAACCAAGAAAAATAAATCGTTACCATTTTTTGACATTTATATTAAACAAGAAAGTTTGGACGCAACAAGTTTTAAATTACAGTTTGAAATTTACAGAAAGACCTACAAACTCTAGTCGTTGTGTTCATTTTATATCAAATCAACCACAAAGCCAACTAGCAGGGACTATAAAATGTTTGGCTTATTGCGCGAGAAAACTACTAGAAAACCCAGATCAAGAATTAAAAATATTGGATATTCGGAAAACTTTATTTACAAAGCTCTTAATCCTCCAATTGGCCCAAAAATAAAACGAACTCAAAATCGAATCACACTTTCATATATACCTGTAGTTACCCCGAAAATTCGCAAAATTTTAAATAAATTTGAAATAGAAGTTGTAATTGGAAAATCGAATACAATTCACGAACATTTCATGGGAAACAAGTCATTATTAAATAAAAAATCAGACTCCAAGAACATTATTTATGATAAACAAAAAAATTGTCTTTAAAGATTTATCCATTTCATTTCTTACGACGTTTTGAGTATCACAGTACTCATTATCAAGTAAGCTAAAACAGAAGGAATATCAGTAGAATATATATTAAATAAAACACAGAAATACTTAAAAATATCACGAAAGTCTGTCACAAAACTAAATAAGACATGGATGCGCGAAGAATGGTTAAAACAAAAATAACGAAAGGGAAGCAATGTTGGCATTAATTTCTGGTCGATCTTTTGCAATTAACAAAGATTCCTTCATTAAGGTCTCTCCGGACAGTTTTCTTAAGTATGGAAAATTGCGATTTTTGGCATACGAAATCTCGTGAAATACAGTAATATTTCACTAAAAAATTTATATGAGTGTTAAAAAGGCAGAAATATCATGAATATAAAGTGAACATTCATTATATTATTGTAAATGATTGAAATAATTGATATTAAAAATCAAATTCAATGAAATTTTTTTAAAACCCTTAAAAATATTTACTGCACACTATTTATTAAAAAAATACTTCCAATAGAGAGACACCGTTACCCTTTTTTACGTATGTAAAAATTAAATTGAATATTGTTGTATTTATGGTTTAATATACAATTTTCTGTGAAAAATGGGGGTTAATTTTTTCATAATCTCATTGAAACTTCAATTTAATTTAATTTGGTAAAATTTAAAGCTCCAGATAGTATTATTCTATTGAAATTTATAATTTTTGGAAGGCCATAATATCTTTTGTATTTTTTAACGCATAAATAGTTCTGTCGTGCGTTTTATCGATTTATTTCAGAGGGTTTGTTTATAAATCGCTTTTAGAGCTCATCATCCCATGGTAGCAGTGGCATAGTCGGTTAGCGCGTCGTCAAATTTTTGAAAGGTCCTGAGATCGATTCCTACATAAAACATCTTTGGCCACAGTTTTTTTTTCGATTTTAATAATGTTTTTTTATTTTTTTTATAATTTTAAGAATTTATTTCACATAAATTCAAAAATTATCATTATTGTAAACAGGAATTGTTGCCTGCTTTTCGCCAATTAGTCAAATTTTCGTCATTTGAATATCTTAAAATATTATAATACTTTTTTTTTCAAAAATTTTGTGTAAATAAAAATGGGTAATTTTTGCTCTTTATTGCAATTGGTTTACTACTGAACGTTCTGCAATAAAAACTGTCCGGAGAGACCTTAAGAGGTGTAAGTGAAAGGCGCTGTGACTAAGAATTCGGAAATCGGTAGAATTTACATTAGATTGACATTGTAACATGTGTTATAAAACCGCCTCCTCTCGGTTTGAACAATCATATTACCGGTAAAAAGGTTCACTTCCTTGTGCTCGCAAACTTTGGCATGAAGGTGGCGCCTTGTTTTTCCCTAATAGCAAAGATTGCACTATACACACGTATAAGAATATACCACACCAGACCGAAAGTACAGAGGAAGTTTGTCCTTAAACGGAAACATATTGCCAATATGAAGATTAGTTTTGAACACAATTCTACAATCAGTGTTTGGTAAAAAATAGAATATAGAACGAATCTTGCTTTGGTTTGCACTGAAACTTTTGTTTGTTTGGACCCAAAAAAGGTAAACAAATGGTAAGTTTTTGAATATTTTCATTTTCAGAGTTACTTTGTCTCGTTTTATTTCCAAAAATCTTGTTAAAAAATGTTTTAATTACACGATTTTGAGTACTGTGATACTTGAAACGTTGTAATAAATGAAATAGATAAATGTTTGCTTGACAATTTTTTTTATCATAAAACTCAAATTTCCAACTTGTCAGAACTTTCACGGTAACATTATTTATAACGTAAAACGCAACGATTGCCACAGTTTTTATATTGGACAGTCAGTCCGTTTTTTGGAAAAACATTTTTCAGAACATAAAAAAGATTGTAATTCTGCAATTTACAAACATATTCAAAAAACTAATCTTACAATCGATTTCGATAATACTAAAATTATAGAAAAAGGTAAAAAAATTACAACAAGAAGATTTAGTGATGAACTTTTGAAAAAAAAACCTTTATTTTTCGGTAAATTCTTCAACAAATTCTCCCAATATTGCAAAAAGCGAAATCAATCCAGCATCAATATCAGCGTCACAAAAATGGTTACCAGCCAAGTTTATCAACTTATAACCTGTGCAACAGAACTTTTATCCGTACATGTAAACAACTTGGCACAAATCCAGTTTGCCGTGTTTTATCCGTCATATCTTTCCAGTCTTTTACATCCTTGGCATCTTTTTTACCAATATTGACAACTGTTTACGTAAAGTTTTATTTCCGGTTTTTCTTCTCATTATTTTATCAAAATATTTTTCATACTGTTTCAACAAAAGATTTTTATTGTTATATATATTTTTAAATGTTTTTATTTCTTTATTTTATTTTATCTTTATTTTATTATTTTTTAGAACTATTATATAAGTCTGTGTGACCTTAATGTTTGTTTTATATAACCTTAAATGTTTTATTCTTTTTTTTTGTTATAGAAACCTGTTCATTCTGAAATCTGTTGTGGTTTCAAAACGTCAAAATAAATAATTTTACGAGGAAATCGCCCTACATTTCATTATTATATTAAATAGTGATTGATTATTGACGGCATTGGTAAAATAAAAAGTTTTCAAACGTGTTTTAAAATGTTAAAACAAAAAAACGTGTGAGAGATTTCATTCTTAATTTATCTTACTTGCTTTTTAACTCATTTACTAAAAGAAACATAAAAAAACCTGTTGGTTTACTATCAAACAATCTCTATCTCTGTTTACATAGATTAATTGTTTGGTCTGCTTACAGTCTTACATCCATTACTGTTGTGGTTTGTTTTATTGTTTATCGGATTTTTTGCCTAAGATAACAAAATAAAAAAAATGAAAACGTGTTATAAAGTAAACCGGACATCTGGTAAAACAAATAATTTTCACACGTGAATAATGTAACAATTTTGTCAAAAACGTGTAACCATGTAGTATTTTACCTTTATATTTCATTTTTGTTTTATTGTAAGTTACCAAGCTATTTCTGACCTGAATCGTTCCTTCCTGAATTGATGATTCATAACTACTGGCAAAGATAAGAAATTTTGTAATCATAGAGATGAACACATTCACCAGAGCGAAAGCGGTGGGTTTTCAATCTGGATAATTAACATTTCAAAATCTAGGAGGGCGTCCTAGCCACTAGAAAAGAGGGTGGTTGGACAAAAAATATATAACATTATCAGATCTGTGCACTGCGCCCCGGGGTTTTATTGGGGGGGAATTCCAAAAGGGGGGCACAGGGGGTAACTTTTTTTTATTTTAAAAGGTTTATTGGAAATAATAATAGCGTACAATAACAAATATCAACACGATTATAAAACTATTAGTATCACTGCACTAATAGATACCATACAGAGTATTACAAAACAGACAATGTAACATAAAATAATAACTTTATCACTGATTTCGTGTACAATATTGGATGTACAAATTAGCGTGTGTTGATATTTGTCAAACTTTTCTTTTTGAATAATAATTCGTTGTTACTCTGACACAAAGAGTCACAATGACTATAAAATCAACGTGACTCTGACTCATTTTGTTTATATTAGTTGGATATTAAGATATAAAAAGAGTCACAGTTACGAGTATTTTACGACCCATCTGGCTCATTGTGTCAGAGTAACGACGAATTGTAAAACCTTTTTTTTTAATTTTTATTTTTGTATTTTTTAATTTCGTTTTTAATTAATGTTAGTGGGGTAAAACAGGGCAAAAGGTATAATTTATTACCAGTTTTTCCATTTAAGTAATCTTTCATCTTTTGATTTTGTTAATTTGATTGCAGTATTTATTGTTTTGATTTTCGTTTTCACAAAGTTTTCAAAAGCACAGAAGCTTGGATTTGTGTCCTCATTTTTTTGAATATGAATAAAATATTTTAACCAAAGAGCATATTCTTGCCATTTTTTAACTATTTCATTGTCACTATTTTGTAAAAGTATGCAATTTTCTATCGAAACAGTAAATGTTATTTCTTCTTTCAATCTGAAATATTCTGTGGCCTTTGTCCATATTTCATTTAAAGATGGAAATTTTAAAAAATAATGTTCGAGGTTGTCTATTAATGGTACGTTTTTACAGAAGATACAGAATGGAGAATTTACTATTTTATATTTATAGAGCCACTCCCTGCGGCTTATTACTCTATGTAAGATTTTAAATTGTAGAAGTTTGAAGTTTTGTTTCTGAGGTTATTGTTTTGTTCTTATATTTATAAAGTTTTCTGTCCAGAAGGCCCATTTTTGTCCCCCTATTATTTCATTCCAGTGTTTAATTGATGCTGGGTCTTCTGTTTGGTTTATAATAAAATATTTTTTTTATTTCTTTGTATGTATTCAACTCTTTCCATTCTGGTAAGTGGTATCTTTCATGGGTTATTCCAGCTTTGAGAATGTCTCCCCACACGCGGTTGACTATTACTTTAATTTGATTATAATGTATTTGATTGAATTTTTTAAAATTGTAGATTTTTTTAACTACTGGAAATGGCTTCCAATTTCGTTTTTCATCGAGAAAATTTTTTATTTGGTCACAGTTTTTTGTTACTAGCTCATGATGATAAACTGTTTTATTGTCTATCAATAAATACTTATTATTGTTTATTTTTTCGTTTATGATGGCTTCCCAGCAGTATAATTTGACAATTCTTCTATCGCTAACTTCTTGATATGCTTTTAAAGCATCAATATAATAATTATCGATGCCATTCCACTTTACTGGAAGATTTGTAAAATTGTAAGTGCAATCGAGTAAATATTCCAATCCACCGACTTTTTTTAGCTTATGACAAATGAAAGCGCACCATTTTGCTGAAGGATTATTTATAATTTGTCGCAACTTTTTAATTTTAAACGTTTTATTGATTGAATCTATACATGGCATTTTCAATCCGTAATTTTTATAATCTTGTATCATTACAGTACGTTTTATCTTCGGTAGTTTAAAATTCCAAGTGGGGGTAACTTTTTTAAAACGGGGGGAGCAATAAAACGGAGGGGGGTGGGCAAGCAGGGGAGAAAGAAAAAAAAGAGAAAAAAAAAGGGAAAAAGAAAAAAACGACAAAAAAGCGAAAATAAGGTAAAAATAAATCTAAAATGGCTTAAAATGCGTTTAAATAGTCTAAAAACTGCAAAAAATTAGCGATGATGGCGTCATTTTAGTTCGAAAATGGCGCCATAGTTTTAGGGTACTTTTTTATTTTTTGGCGGGGGGGGGCAATAAAACGGGGGACAAATCGTCCAATAAAGTGGGGGGGGGCATTTTCAGACCGTGCACAGGTCTGCATAATAATGAAGGAAAAGTATGTGACTTCATATATTGCTCAGTCACATTGACTGTTTCTAGCAGAGCTCCTCTTATTAGGGCAATTGGATGTGCTCTTATAAGGGCAATTGGATGTGCTAATTAAGGCCTCGTTCCTAAAAAGGTGACTCTTATTAGGGCATATAATAGCTTTTATTAGGGCGCGCCTCAATAAGAACGAGCTCTCGTTGGGGCGCGCCTTTTTTAATCAGTGCGCGCCCTTCTTAGGACCGTATGGTCCTAATTGGGGCAATTTCCAATCGATTTCCAAAGGGAAAAGATTATATAAATCTGTTTGACTTCTGTCAAAGCTGTGTTGGCTGTTGGCCCTGGTTGTAGTGATTCAGCCTATCACTGAGCGAGTGATTGGACCTGCTAAAGCTCGAGTCCCATGGACGAAAAATCTTATTTTTTGTTTTATTGTTTTCTTTTAATTCAAATCATCAAATAGTTTATTTTTAGTGAATACATCAAAGAAAAAAAAGTAGCTAACTTAAGTAATTTAACATAACTAGCCCACTAAAAAATTAGTCGTTTATTTTTGTTAGTTTTTTTGGAAATTATTCTTATCACCTCCTCCTGACTACCCAAATAATAATTCTATTGCAATTAAATCTGAGAACACAAAAAACCAGATCAATAAATAGCAACATGACCTTTCTGACTCTGGAATTAACCAGTTTCAATGTTTCAATTAATCTTTTTTCTAACTGATTGAATGAGCTTAAAAAAACACAAAGGGTTTGTGGAGTTTGATAGGGATACAAAGATAACAGTTATAAAAGTATGCCATAAAACTTTTCCTTTGTGTAGCAAAAAACACATTTAGCCCCCGTTTTGTCTTCTTTTATGCCACAGCAACATCCCACTATAATAACCAGTTATTTGATTTTTTTAATTGGAAATGTCAAAAGGTCAAGTTGGCGTGGGTTTTCCTTATATTTTTATTCTTCTGAGCAAACCAAATTGTATTTCCTTGATTCATGCAAATTTTCCTATTGCACAGTGTGCAAAACGGAAAACGATTTGTTTGTTTCCCAACTGCTGATATGACTTGAAGTTTTATATTATATTGATAGGCCCTGTTTTTCATATTAAAAGTTACGTTTATTTCTATAACGGCTTGTGTGTGCGCGCAAGCCTGTGTGTGGTGTGTGTGCGTGTGTATGTGTTTAATATAAAAATTTAACAGATAAAAAATTAACGAACATTTTAAAAAGGTTAATATTTATTTTTAAATTATAGGCGAATAAAATCTAGCTGAACGCGATATTTGCAGTATTGAATAGACTTTTAACAACAAAAATATTCAAAATTTTTCCCTAAAGCGGATTAATAACAAAGATTAAAATCTGTATTTTGATAATTATTTATCAAATTACTTAATTTGTAACCTAAATGCAAATTTTTTAAGGGATAAAATTGGTTACTTTTTGTATATTTTGTGAAAAGGTGGAATTAAAAAAAAATTATGCGTTCTTATTTGTTTTTTTTTTTTAAAAGTCATTACCGCACAATTTTAATTGGTCCCCTCATGTCTGCAATCTAATTTTCAGCGTCAGCCAGATATAATTTAACCATACATCACTTCAAACTCCTTATTAAAAATTTTTAAAATAAAATTTTTCACGTTTATTATATGGCTAAAGATTTATCTCTTAACAGAATTAAAAAAACTTCATTATTATTTTTTACTTTAATATACACCCAAAAACATACATAAAAATTAATGCTAAAAATTATATTTTTAAAAAATCCCATTTTGCACAGTTTTTTGGCTTCCTTTTAAATGTTTGGAATCAGTACCCCAAAAAATATTCATTAAGGTAATAGGCCAAAAGAGCCATGGAACGTTAGAGCTAGGTACTAAAAAGCCGGAAAAAAGGGACCTAAGAGCCAAGGTGCGCGAACAAAAGGGACCAAAGACCAAATGAGAGATAATCATGAAAAACACAAAAGAGCCAAGAGGTCAGAGAGTTGGACTTAAGAGCCTGACTTTTTAGGACTTTAGAGAAAAAAAGGGACTTTAGAGCCATTGACGGGGCTTTGTTTTTTAATAACGTTATAAGCCGTAATTTTCTAAATAAACACATTAGAGAGGACTTATTCTATATTTTTTATTACTTTAACAAGTTTGCTATTGACAACACATTACAATAAACTTTATTTTTATTAAGTTTTTTTTGAATCACTCCAATGTTAATGCATTTTTTACGAATAATTCGTTTTCTTAATAATTCACAGATCTATAGATTTTCTTAATTGTATTTCTTATTGGCCAAATAAAATAAAGATCAAATTTTTTTTTGTAAATTTTTTTTTTCAAAACTTATTTAAAACGGTAAAAATACAAATAGAATATTTTTAAAAGTATTTCAAGCTTTAATAAGCTTAAAATCGCTCATTTTAAGGGCAAAGCTCCGGAACTCCCTCCGCTTTGAATGGTTAAAACTTCGGAGCATGATATTGGAGAATAGGGACATCACTTGTTAAATAGTGTTTAATATTTGAAAATTTGTAATTTTATCGAAACTTAATTTTGAAAAAAAAATTAGTTTCTTGTGTGGAATACCTTAACAAAAACGCCTAACTAATTTTTCTGCTGAACGCATGATTTTTTAAATTATTTTTAAACTACAATTTAGTTTGTAAACTAAATCGACAAATTAAGAAATTTAAAAACCCGATGACTCTATTGGCTAAAATTTAAATATGTTAGCGTAAAAAGTACCAAAAAGCCAAACGTAGTCACGCTTTCGGTTGTCGAGAAACACTTTTTGGAAACATTTTTTGTATTACACATAAGCAGAAGGAAGGAGTGTTTAATTAGAATAAAATTTGTTATAAAAGTATCGAAAAAAATTTTCTCACAGATGTGTGACAAATTAAACTTTAACAAATAATTACAAAATTATATTAAAGTTTAAAACATTCGAATGTATATATAAAAGTTATTTTATTAACGGTTTTTTTACGTTTGGCTCTTTGGTCCCTCTTAAGACGTCTATTTACGCATGTAAACGTTATTTTTAAACAGCTCTGTCCCTTTTGGTTCTTTGGTCACTATTTTTCTCCCTTCTGGGCTCTTTGGACCCAACTCTAAGGTCCCGCCATTTCTTTCTCCTTATCTCTTTGCTTTTCTCCATTGGCTCTAAGGTGACCTTTTTGTGGCTGTTTGGTCCCAAAAGTGCGGCTCTTAGGTCCCAAAATTGTGGCTCTTTAGTACCCGCGGCTCTTTCGTCTTCAAATCCTTATTAATATTTTATCGAATTATTCATGTTTATCTTTATCAATATTTTTTTAGTTTTTCAAAAATTCCTAGTTAAAATTTACAAATAAATTTTTCGTCCATGTACACAGAATTCCATAAATTTTGATAAAATTTTAATAAATTTAAAAAACTGCGCCAAGGCTAAAAAGACATCACTTGCAATAAAATTTAACCTAGATTGATTATTGTACTTTTTTAAACACAAAACACGTTGATCTTCCATAAAAAAAAGTCCGTGGTGTTTAAGGTTTTTTAATAAATTAAATACATAGACACTAAACAGCAGTATAGTTATAATAAATGCCTAAAACATTTATCACTGTATTAAACAAAAATTTAAAATTAAATTTATAATTTAAAAAAATAGTGTTTGTAAAGAGGGTAGTTTCTTGTCCGTTCTTAGTGTGAAGTCCCTGGTTTTGCAATAAACTTCAAATGCGGACAAGCTTAACGTTTGAATAGGTGCCCTCTAAAATGTTTATTTTAGAATCATTTAAAACCCATGGAAAAAAATTATTACGATTTTCAATTTTGTATGATGATTAGGGACTCCTAATTTATCTGATAGCCAAAAGTCTAAGGTATGCATTTATATTATTTTTCTATGAGTTTTTTGTTTGGTTATGCAGAGAAATCACTTTTAATTAGAGTTTTCTTCCCTTTGAATAGAGTTGTTTGAAAAAATAAGTGCAAAATTAAATTTTTAAAAATCGCATTTATTTTTCAAGGTTTAAACTATTTTTTTAATTTAATATTTAATCCGAACAAATTTTAGAATGGATTCCTTAATGATAATCTAAAGTCACATTATTGATTTATTAGCTGAAGATCAAATCTTGCAGGCTCACAAAAATTTAGTACTGACACAATTACATTAGTTTAACAAGTAGAGTTTGCTTAAAAACTTTTTTTTTTGATTTGTCACCTTCAGTGACAATATTAGTTTAAGTAGCTGTATTATTCTGTGTTTTGTTTGCAACTTATGAGTTAAAGAAACAGACTAAATTAAGGTAAAACACCACAGTTAGATTTTGACGGCAGATTTTTTCTAATTAATTTTTACTAAAGTAATTTGACTTGCTGATTCATTTTTTTAGATTAATTTTTCTTAAAAAATTGTTCATGTTTCCACAATCATCAAATGACGCCAACCAACAAAATACTTGTCAAAATTACAATACATTAAAAAAATTCATTATCAATTTTTTTTTTTTGATTTAGCCAATCTTAAATAATAAAACTTTTTTTAAATATAAAAAGTTGAAAATCTAATAAAAAAATTTTTTTGGCCTTAAAAATATTGCCCAGGTGAGAATTGATGCTACAATTGGAGGATCCAAGTTCAACGTTCTAACCTCTTGGCTATTGAGCCATTTGATTTAACTTTTGTAAAAACCGAACTCGAATACCACCAGAAAACGACATTACTTAAACGCTGAATGTTGTTGGATTAATGCCAGCAGTTCATTTAAAATCCATTTCCAAATATTTGAAATGATTAAAATAAAAAAAAATTTAAAAATATACCAATTTATATCTAAAAACGTGATTTATTGTGCAGAAAAATATTTAAAAAACATAAAAAATTACTTTATGTGATAATATATGTTTTTATTTTAATATCTTCATAATAGAATAAATGTTAGAGATTTTGCATAAGATTTTGGCCCATCTTATGTAAATTCCAAAATAAACTGACTCAGTTAACTATGCTTAAATTAGAACAAAATCAAAATATTCAATGTGACTCTAGCTGTATTTTTATCAACTTCAGGCCGCGTAATAAAGTTAATTCAAAATACAATGGACATTTTATTTCCCTTATTGTTTTTTTTAATTTTTTTAATAATTATTCTGCGCGGCGGCTGTCGCGACCGCTCTGTCGCTTCTACAGTGCCGTTGAGTTCAGTTTTGAAGAAACGATTCCAAATGCAGTTTCTTGGCGTCAAATCAAAAAAATTAAATTAAAATTAAAAAAAATGATTGGCTCAGATTTTAATGAAAGTTTGGAAATAGTTAGAGACAAGTCTAATCAATACTTTGATTTGTATTTGATTAATAAACTAATTCAGAATTTTTTAATTTGCATTTCTTTTAAAAACGATTTTTTTTCGATTTTTTTAATTTTCTTACTAATTGAAAATACGTTTAACTCCAAACGTTTTCTAAAATTGCAGCATAAAACTGGCCAAAAACTGTTTTTTGAGCTTTAATTTTTCAAACTATATCTCTAAATGGAACAACCGGTAAGCAACGAAATTGTTACCATTGGATACAATCTGAGCTTTCGATTGGACTATATTTTTTTCAGACAAAAATTAATATCTATGTTGATATCTAATTTTTGGTAAAAATCGTCATAACTGTGGTGTTCCACTTTAAGGAAAACAAAAGAGTTTTTTTTGTTGGGTTAAATATTTCCATAGGAAATGAGACACTTTTAATATTATTGAAAAATCAATTGATACTTGTTGTGTTGGTATTCAATGCACAGTAAAAAATGAAAAAAAGACTTGTAAAAATAAATGCCTCAAAGGTGCGGGTTGGAGTCAACTTTTTTTCTTCGATTTTTGACAATTCTGTACGTGAAAGAATGCTCAATAGGTATAACAATTTAAGTTATAAATAATGTAATTAAAAAAAGCGGCTACTTTCTACTTTAATTTGATATCTTTATCGTTAATATTGGTGCAGTATTTGTAGAGATATTGTGTTTTTCCTACAAAAAACCCTCGATTTTTTTGCTAAAAACACGAAATTAAGGAAAGAAAAGTTGGGCAAACTTCAGAAAATCACTGCCGTCGTTTGGTGTTTTTACGGAAAAAGTTGCGGTTTTTTTGAACATGAACCGCAATATTTTGACAAATATTGCACCAATCTTAACGATCAAGGTATCAATTTAAAGTAGAAAGTAGACGCTTTTTTGAGTGCATAATTTGTAATGTAAATCGTTATACCCATTGAGGAATCTGTCACATTTAGAATTGTTGAAAAACGCCATTTTTGGGGGGTCATAACTTCTGAACCACTGGAGATATTTTGTTGAAAAAATTTTTGTGGGCTATTGAGGGCAGGGCAAGGGTAATGTTTTTTACGAAAAATTATCACAATCAAAGATAAAAAGTTTGACTTTTCAACCCCAGGGCACTTTTAAACAAAACAAGTGCAAATGGCGTTATATTTGTATTAAAAGGATTATAGGCTCATGTGTATAAAGGACAAATTGCCAAGATTGATTCATCAGATAGTAGTTTTGACGCTCTTTGTTCTTATTTGACCTTTTCCTTTTAAATACCCATGCCATATTTCTTTGTCTGGATTCTAGTTTGACCTTTTTAGTTTGTGGTAGAGATTTGGCCACAAAGAATTATTTTTAAACCAGTTTTTTGGCAGAAAACATGGAACCATAACTTAAATTATTTTTTACTTTCAATTTTTGCTTCTGCAATCTGATTTAATGTTTAATTACACAAGTTTTTTATCATATGATTTTTTAACTACTTCAGGCAATTCAAAATTATGTTAAAATGAGCCTATTAATTTGTTTGTTTTGGTTTTTAGTGTTTTTTAGTTTGGTTTTTTGTTCTGCAAGTTTTCAAATTGTCAATGACAAAAACCTTGAAAGCAGCTTGATTTGGTTCAAGGAAACAGAACATTAATCCATTTGTATATATATACAGACCTGTGCACGGTCTGGAAATGCCCCCCTCGCTTTATTGGAGGATTTGCACCCCTTTGTTTATTGCCCCATCAAAAAATGAAAAAGTACCCTAAAATTATGACGCCATTTGACCTATAATGACGCCATCATCGCAAATTTTTTGCAGTTTTTAGCCTATTTCAATACATTTTGAGCTATTTTTGGCTTATTTTTCCCTTATTTTTGTTTTTTTTTGTCCCTTTTTTTTCCTTTTCCTTTTTTTCTCTTTTTTTTCTCCTTTTTTTTCTTTTTCCCCTGCTTGTTCCCCCCGTTTTATTACCCCCTCCCCCCTGTGCCCCCCGGTTTGGAATTGCCTCCCCAATAAAACCCCAGGGTGGAGCACAGGTCTGTATGTTTATATGTATGTTTATATATATAATATTTAAATGTGGTGTATGATCACCCAAAAAAACCTTACAATATTTACTAAAAAGAGCATTCTCGCTTTTGTATAGAATTTAAATTCTTTCTTTGTATTTTTTAAAATTTTCTGCATTTATTTATTACTATTTCCAACAATTAATCTATTTTTGTTTTAATTTATTTGGCGTGCGGCAGAAAATTTAAAAAATAAACTTTAATAAAAGTTAATACAAACTTTTTAACTAACATCCTGAAGTAAGTCTGCTTACACAAAAACTTTTGGAGGAATTATCAAACTTTAATGAACAGAATATGTGGCACTGAAGCGCCATGTGATAATACTAATGACGCCACAACATGCTAGTTAATTTTTCTAATAACCAAGAAAGCCTAATTCCTGAGTGACATTAGAGGAATAACATTAGAGGATTTCAGGAACTAATGATGGCTTTCAGTTACCCTAATGTGTTTGTACTTGCTGGATTTAGTTTTTACTCTTAGCAATGGGGAAACTCATCCTGGGCTAGTATTCTGACTCGCGGTTAAAAGTTATCCTGGGGATAACTTTTTTTACTTGCTCAAGGACGCGAGAAAAAAATCAATTTCATCCAGGTTAAAGTCGGGATAAGAATTTATCCAACTCCAGAGGTGGATAAATATTTTCTCTCACAGGATTAATGTAATAAAAAATAAAATAGGCCTATTGTTAGGATTTTTTAGTTTGCGTGAGGTGGTTTTGGGCCCAGAGAAAAAAAATCATTGAGTTCAATTTTGCTCCCTTATGCGGGAGTGTTAGTAATTCACAATATATATTTATTTTTTATTTTCATTGGAATGGATTGTTTGGGGTAAATAGAGGTGTTTCGTCAGAATGTGACCTCTGGTCATTCTGGTTCTTCAAAGTGTAGATCTGTTGATTTACAATGTTACTATTATTTACTTTTTATAATTGATTGAGTTGAAACTGTCAAAAACCTTTTTGAAAACCTTTGCATAAGTGAGTGTGGACCAGAAGCTGGGCAAGGGGGTGACTACTTAATGGGTAAAAAGCCTTTATTTGAAAGCTAGAAGTGGCTTCAAGGGGTTTGTACCCCTATAGTTTACCAGAAGGCGGGTTGACCTGACGGAAATCAGTTAAAAATTTATAGAGGTCCAGATAGAAAAGTGTAAAGGTACAAATTTGTGTCAACAATTTACGTTTTTGTAAGAAAATTTAGGACTAAAATAGTAGTTAATTTTCTTGAGGGGGGGGGAGGCAAAAGGCTCAAGTCAGGGACTTAAGAGCACCAAAGAACATCTTTAGTCTTTAGTTATCCTTATTTTTTCAATCAAATATCCATTATCTGTTACTTACTACCCCCATTTAAACTTAAAAAATTTGATTTAAGAAGAGTTTTAACAAAAAAATCAAATTTTGACACATGCTTATGCGTGTGCTCTTAATTTTAGTATGGAGCCGTTGAACCAATATCCTATTATGACAATGAAAATGAAACATAATTAGTTTTCATTGAAATGCAAACAAAAGAACTCCTGGACCTGGACCACTATGGGGCAGCCAAAATAAAACCAATCTATTTTGTATAGCTTATGCAATTATATATAAAAAGTTTGATGTCTATTATTGCTTATTATAAAGTTAATAATTTGATGTTTTAAAACTAAATATACTAGCAATGAAAAATGCTCAAGTAATAGAGTAGAAAAATAGGACGATTTTTCCCCAGCATATGTTTAGACAGAGATGATATAACTAGTACACCCTGGTCAAATCCATTGCTCTAAACAGAAGGAATTCCCTGCATATCAAAGGACACCACGAGCATAAAGGGACGCCCGCATTTATGTCTAATAACAGGTCCCCGACTTTCTGCTAACTCCCCGCGCGGCATTCTTTTAGCCATATTTCCACCTTCATTTTGAAGCCCTGTTTTTACGCTGCTCCAACCACCTATCCCATGGAGCAAAACATATATGACGTGATCACAAATACTATATGACATTTTAAAGCTAAAAAAATTCTGAGGTGTACACGGTGTATATTTAAGGACTGCAGTAATTTGGCATCTGTCATGTGCAGTTAGTCACTGAATAAAAAATTTAGAAAAAACTGATATTGATTTTTTTTCTTTGGTGAACTAATTACAATTATTACCAACCCAGTTGTAGTTTCTCTATGGACCAAGGGATTAGTAATTTAAAAAATCATGGTTAAACTCCCCACTTTTTATAATGAAACTTTTAATTGTATGTATTTAATAAATTTAATTTAATATTTAATTTTATTTAATTTTGTATTTTAATTAAACAACTATATTAAAAAATAAGCGATTTCACGATTATCAAGCGTTTGCTGTGAGCATGATTTTTTAAATTCTTTAAAGATATAAGCGTTTGAATCATAATAATAATAAAAAACTAAAGAACATTTAATACAAAATTTACCCATATTCTTTAATTACAGTTGGCGGGGTGGTGTGCTAAATTGCCATGTGACACTCCCATTTCCCCAATAATTGCATTTATTTTTTTGCAATAGAATTTTAAATTAATTGAATCTGAAGTAATAAAATAATTTAAAAAAATGTTTTGTTTTGTCAACTTTTAGCGCGCAGCTGAAGTACATAGTGCTGGGAATTATGGTGCGGTTTCCACCACCAATTAGCAACAGAGCAAGAAGTTTGCTATTATTTAGCAGTTTCTATGAGGGTTATCTGTCTGCTCAGTACAATACTTACTGTTGCCAAAAGGCTGTTCTGTGTGCCATTATTGTCAAAGAAGGAATTTAGTGTGTAATAAATTCTTCTCCCTTTTCCAATAAATCTTGTCTTACATGGTTGAAAGTTCCACAGTTTACGAGATTATTAGAATCTCTAAATAATTGGACTAATGCTTTAAAAAAAAACAAAAAAATCACTTGATGTAGTTTATTTGGACTTTGCCAAGGCTTTTGACACAGTTTTGACACATGCTTTTGCTATCAAAAACTGTTATGCAAGCCTAAAAAATATGAAGGTAATATGAGTTTGTGCTAATTTCTTAAACTGGTTAAAGGATTTTTTAACAAACCGAATTTTAAAAGTGGTAATTGACAGTTCTGTTTCTAATCAGTACAAAGTAACTAACTCTGTCCCACAAGGATCAGTGCTGGGGCCTTTGTTGTTTTTAATATAAATGACCTTGTCAATAATGTAGAAAACACTAACTAATGTTATATTATTTGCAGATAATGCAAATATATACACAGAATTTTGTGCAAATGACAGGTATAATATAAAACATCATTCAATCTTTTTACAAAACGATCTTGACAATGCAGCAGAGTATGCAAAGGTATGACAGCTTAAACAAACTAAAAATAAATCTAAAATTTTTATATTGGACCACTAGCTGAAATTAAAAATTAATAAATATGTTCTTGATAACTAACACTTTAGAAAATACAACAATTGTTTGTGACTTGGGTATTTATATGTCTTAAAACCTAAAGTTTTCATATCATTGTGAATGCGCTCAGCTCATTTCAAAGTTTTAAAGCCAAGTCAGTCAATAATTTAGTAAGAACTTAAAAAGCTTATGTCAGGCCAATTGTTGAAATGGATGTCTTGTGTGGAACCCTTATCTAGGCAAAAATATTTTACTAAAAGAGTTAAGTGCTGTGGCCTAAACTTCTGTAATTATAGAAATAGGTTAGCTTTTTTTAAACTTGAAAAACTTTCTGAGCACAGAAATAAAATGGACTTATGTGAAATTTATCAATAACAAAACATACCTTCAATCAAATGAATTTTTTTGTTTAGTGTTAATCCTACTAGAGGACATTTTTTCAAACTTCAAATTTCTGACAGTAAACCTGATGCCAGAAAATTTGGTTTTTTAAACCAAGGTTTTTTTAGCTGTAATGAATGAAGCTCCTCTCAAGTTTCTGTAAAATCTGTTTGACAATTTAGATTTGCAATTAATTTAATTCATTTTGTTTAATGTGTAAAATTTTTTTTCTGTCCTCAGTGTTAGTGCTTAATACGTTTTTTCTCGGGAATGGCCTTCTGAGCCTTTTTTTAGCAAAATATTTCTTTTTCTTACCAATGAATTTGTGGTGCAATTGTATCCCATAAAAAGTCTTATTTATTTACCTTAATTCTTTTTATTTCTTGCTTTTTTACTTGTTCCTCTTCATGTTGCTCTTTCTCTTCCATGTTCATTGTTTTTTTAACTTGTTATTTCATGATATTCTTTGATCATTTATGTGGTGACTTTTTGATTGAAGCACTATTTGCAACTTTTTCTTTTTTTGTTTTCTTTATCGGCGCGGTGCCTTGAGGTTAAATGGTACTATGGCTATGGCGCTCTTGCGCCACCTATGGTTTTTTTCTATTTCTTATTGCAAGTAGCCTGTGTCAGGCATATGGCTCACAAAAAATTTTCCCTGTATTATTTAAGACCCTTTTTGCTTAATTTTATTTGGTAAAAAATTATATACAACTGTTATAAATACACATATTATAAATACAACTGTTATAAATACACATAAATACCCATATGCAACTGTTAAATGTGCATCATGTAGATGTCTAAGTTTTAAAGCTATTTGTGTTTCACGATGGTCAAAACCCTCCCATTTAAATAGAAGTTGTTCAGTGTTAAGTATCTTCAGAGTTACAGCGTTATAAAATCACTTTTGACCAATTAGCGCTTAGGAAAAAAATAAAAATCTCTCATTCATTGGATA
Organism: Microlaimidae sp. YZB2_3; assembly: GCA_030248175.1. Classification (NCBI taxonomy): domain Eukaryota; kingdom Metazoa; phylum Nematoda; class Chromadorea; order Desmodorida; family Microlaimidae; species Microlaimidae sp. YZB2_3. The sequence continues at coordinate 20,755 of JASAMX010001748.1, read as the reverse complement.
TCGATTTTTCCCAAGCGCTAATTGGCTAAAACAAATCCTACCTCAACCATTTCCTCAGAACAAAAGATATATGGCGTGATCAGGAATACTTTATGACATTTTGGTGAATACTTAATGAATACTTTATGCAGACCTGTGCACTGCCCCCCCCCCCCGGGGTTAAAACGGGGGGGGGGCAACTTTTTTGTAACGGGGGGGCAATAAAACGGGGGGGCAAGCAGGGGGGGAAAGAAAAAAAAAGAGAAAAAAAGGAGAAAAAAAGAAGGGAAAAGGGAAAAAAGGGACAAAAAAAGCGGAAATAAGGTAAAAATAGGTCTAAAATGGCTTAAAATATATTGAAATAGGCTAAAAACTGCAAAAAATTCGCGATGATGGCGTCATCATAGGTCAAAAATGGCGTCATATTTTTAGGGTACTTTTTCATTTTTTGGCGCGGGGGGCAAATCCTCCAATAAAACGGGGGGGGGGGGGCATTTTCAGACCGTGCACAGGTCTGCTTTATGACATTTTTTTCTCCATTTGGTGCCAGAATGAAAATATACATGCAGTTCTGTTTTCTTTTTACTGCGTTATTTTATCAAAATAACCTGAATATCTTAAGGACAACTGTTTTGTTGGAGAATACAATATAATGGAATGTAAGCCATAATTTTTACTAAGTTTGATATCAAATTTATTTTCCATTTATAACAGATTAACCAAGTTTTAAGCTTAATTTTGTTAAAACCGCCTGCTAAATTTGCGCATTTCATTTTACAAATTGATCGGAAGGTTTAATAACTGTTTGGATTGTGTCTAACTGTCTACGTCATACGCGAACACAAAAAATATGGTTAAAAAAGAGGATTTAGAAATATTGGAAAAAAGAAAATCAACAACTTTAACTTAGAATTGATCAGTTACAAACCGAAAAAATTACGTGGATGAATGAAAAGACAAGAAAAAACCTTTTTAAAAAGACCTTTTTTAAAAGAAAATACCTTTTTACACCGTTTGGAGGCGGATCAGAAAGAAAACAAAGCTCTTGTCATCAAAATCCGCAGCCAGGTGTTTAGAGGATTCTTTCAATGATGCAGAGCCATCTGGCAAAGCTGGAAGAAGAATTTGAACACTCTTCAACCGTCATAGTCTCTGGTCTGAAAGAGTCAACGGATCTGGCTGAAGAAAAAAGGAACGTAGATTCTCTTATTTAAACTCTTAATAACGGTGATGAATCTGTTACCATACATGAGTTTTTTTTTTGTATCGGCAAAGAGAATTGTACTTACCCAAGATTGCTAAAAGTGAGATTAGCATCCAGGAGAATACATAATAAAATTGTGAGGTCAGGTGGCAATCTTAACAATGTGATTTACAAAAAATGTTATTGGTAAAAAAAGTCAATTACAGAGGGTAACAACATGCGGATTACTTTAAGATATTTTTATAATGATGATCCATTTATGTTTGATTTAGATAAAATGTCTGAAATCAAATACTCAAATTCTGAATAGGAAAGCGCGCATACCGATTGCGATTGTAAAAATGTTTTAAATGTGTTATATTTTAACGCCAGAAGTTTGAGAAGTTATCTTGAGTGTTTGTTAGCGTGACAAGATTTGATGTATGGTAAATGTGACTTAGTGATGATAACAGAGACATTAAACTATTCAGTTTCAAATAAAATGCTAGATAAGTTTGATATATGTAAATTGTTTTGAAACGATCAAAATGAAGGTCTATATACAACTTGTTTCAAAACGAGAGAAAAGGTCTTTGAGGCAGTGTTTGCATATTATTAAATAAAAAACTACATGCTGTTCAATACTCATTTGATGAAAGTTTTAACAATATTGAAACAGTTGCATTTGATATAATACTTTTTAAATGTAAAATGACTCATTTGTTTATATCGGAAACCCCAAATAAATATAGCAGAAGATAAAAAATTTTTTAAATTCTTACGTGAAACAATTGAAAGTTTTAAAGGTCCCATTATCTTAGCAGGTGATTTTAACTTGCCAGGCATTGATTGGTTTTTGTTAAAAATTAAATCAAACAATCAGAATTAAAAAGAGTATTTTCAGATTTTCAATGAACTGGATTTAGTTCAGCTTGTCAAAGAACCTACTAGAAAAAATAATACTTTGGATTGAATTCTAACTAACGACTTGGAGATATTTAATTCAGTCAAAATTCTTCCTGGTTTTTCTAATTCTGATCATCATTTGGTTAAATTTTTTTTGAATGTTGAATTTTTTGAGGATGAAAATAAACAAGATGGACAATCTGTATTAGTACCTGATTTTGCTAAAGGAGATTATGAGATGTTTTCTATGTACTTATCCGTGATCGACTGGGATCATCTGTTTTCTTCTTGTACAGATATTGAAAGCTATTGGGATTCTTTTAAAGCTGTTATTTTAGAGGGTATTATAAATCATGGGACCGGGACAATTTGCTCCCGCCAATTTGCTCCTGGACAATACGGTCCCGGGACAATTCGCTCCCAGACAATTTGCTCCCATGAGTTTTTATAAACGCAAATCTTATCAAACCAACTTAATTAGGGACAATTCACTCCCGGGACAATTTGCTCCCGAAAGTTTTTATAAACGCAAATCTTATCAAACCTACTTCATTAGGGACAATTCGCTCCCTGCTCAATTTGCTACCGGCATTTTTAATAAACTCGATTCTTTTAAAGTAATACATTCAGACGAAATTAATAATTTTTTAGCTATTGTTTGTAAAAATGATATGAGTAATTTATACATTGATTTAATTGTCATATAAACTAACCTATATTTTGTTAGACTCACTTAAAAATAAATGAGCATAACGGAATGCTTGGTTTTTGTGTATTATATTGTAATTATAAAAACAATGTTTATTATATTCATTTGACAATTTTCTATATTTCATTACTAACCCACACAATTTCTTTAAAAGGCACATAAGCAACGTTAAAAATATGAGAAACAACGCATTAAAATTAACAATGAGATCATATGAATGCATTTAAATAAGACAACAGTTGTAATTTGATTTGAAAAAAACTAATAACTAAACTATTGATTAAATCGTTAGTTTAAATTAAATCAATCTTGATTTGCTAGTTTAAAGGTATGCTTAGTTTTTGTGTATTATATTGTAATTATAAAAACAATGTTTATTATATCCATTTAACAATTTTATTATTTTATTTTATTTAATTTTAATTTAATTTAATTTTATTATTTAATCATTCGTTTGCAAAAACAGACAACTTGCTAAATATTAAAGTGATTTTAAAAACTAAACTATGAATTCATTCCGATGTAAAGAAACATTGGTGGTGTTATCAGAATATGACATATTTTTTATTTATGGTTATCTGTATTTTTAACACTGAACAATTTTTTTTTAAATTGAAGGGTTTTGACTGTTGTGTTTTTTATTTATGGTTATCTGTATTTTTTAATTTTATTAATTATTAGATATAAAACACAAGAAAATATAAAAATATAAGAGCATCATTGTATTGCTAATTAAAACTAAACTTGAAAAATGTTCTGAGAATAGAGCAGGAAAAAGGGACGATTTCTCCCTGGGCGTATGTTTAGAGTTCAGACAGTAAAGATGTTGACGAGTCTGCAGACCTGTGCACGGTCTGGAAATGCCCTACCCCGTTTTATTGGAGGATTTGCCCCCCCTGTTTTATTGCCCCTCCCCGCCAAAAAATGAAAAAGTACCCTAAAATTATGACGTCATTTTTAACCTATGATGACGCCATCATCGCGAATTTTTTGCAGTTTTTAGCCTATTTCAATGTATTTTAAGCCATTTTAGACCTATTTTTTACCTTATTTTCGCTTTTTTTGTCCCTTTTTTCCCTTTTCCCGTTTTTTTCTCTTTTTTCCCCTTTTTTTCTCTTTTTTTTTCTTTCCCCCCTGCTTGCCCCCCCGTTTTATTGCCCCCCCATTTCAAAAAAATTGCTCTTCGTGCCCCCCCCGTTTTGGCCATGCCCCCCCGATAAACTACCGGGGAGGCGGCTTGCACAGGTCTGAGTCTGAGAACTTTGTACTAACCTCGGAAGTTTCAGCTTATTTCTGTGCTAACTTCATAAATAATTAAAGAGCAGCACCAGAAGATATTTGGTCAAATTTTATTTGGAACATTTTTTAAATTCAAAAAAATAGTCCTAAAAATGCGGATAAAATAATTTAAAGCATGTTTTGAAATTAAAAATTTAAAAAAACTGAGCGATGCAGAGCCAGACAATGAACTCGGCGGCAAATCAATGCATGCACATAACACGGAAATCTACAAAACACAAATAATTTTTTTATTAAGTATAATTATTTATATTAGTTCTGCACCGAAGAATTAAAACCTTAAAAAATTGATAAAAAAAAGTAAATAATTATAACAACAATGAAAAAACAAATATTTTAATCAATACAAATCTGCTTTCACACACTCCGAAAGTTTATTTCTTATAACATGTAAAACATAAAAAGTCATTCACAAAATTTAAAAATTTTTTAACTTTCACAAACGCTTTCAAGATTTTCACATAAAATTTATCCCAAAATGTGTGAAACATTATGGCGTGATATGTTATGGTGTGATATTTTGTTTTTTGCTTTGCTTTTTATTAAGATATTATTATCTATTATTGATATGTCTTCTTCAGGTTACGCTGAAACAAAATATTGTATTTATTTAAAACAAAAAAGTTAAGCCTTTCTGGAATCGGAGTTTATTCTTTGAAAGTTATTTGTATCTGTAAATAAGAAATTTGACATTTTGAAACAGGTTTCATAAAAAACAAATTGCGTTTGCACCAACAAACTGTTAATGCCAAGTTTTTTAATAAATTCTTGATTTTTGCAAGAATTAGTTTATATTTTAATACAATTTATTTTTCTTATTGTGGAAAATTTTTTGGAATATAGGGTAGCTGACTTAGCTTTGGCCACCTTTTTTTAAATTTTTTTGGATAAGTTTTTCTGATTTTTCCAATTGACCCAAAATTTGGTCTAAAAATTTAACGATAGGTATTTTTGTTATTCCAGTACAAAATTTTATAATTTCTGTTACACTTTAAGATCAGTGTAGGTTTAAACTTTTTTTATAGTGGCCAAAATTAAGGCGCGCGCCATTAATTTTAACTTTAACATTAACATTAACGGCCACCTAGAAAAAACTGGCTCTGAATAATGACGACGATTAATTCAATGTACACAAAGGTCTCGGGAAGAAACGGAAATAATTCATATATAACGGTGGTTAACTAATAAACATTAGTAAAAACATAGATAACAGCTTGTTTTAGAAAAATCTTGAAAAAAGAGCAAAATAGTTAGTTTTCTAAACTTTTTATGCTCATTTTTTAGTTTCAACGTTATATACCAATTACGTTTAATTCTTCTCAAGATATTTGTGTACATTAAATTAACCGTCGTGATTGTTTATAACTATTGCCAAAATGAACAATAAAAATTTTGAAAGGTTGCAAATTTATCCTTAGCTATTGTTCTTGGTATATGTAACAACTTGCAAATTAATTTTTTCCTGCTTGCAAACAAATCATTGTATAAATTACTCATCATTTTTACTAACAATAGCTAAAAAAAAATCATTAATTTCATCTGAATGAATTACTTTAAAAGAATCAAATTTAATAAAAATGCCCATAGCAAATTGGGCAGGGAGCGAATTGTCCCTAATGAAGTAGGTTTGATAAGATTTGCATTTATAAAAACTTCCGGAAGCGAATTGTCCCTAATGAAGTTGGTTTGATAAGATTTGCGTTTATAAAATTCCCAGAAGCAAATTGTCCTGGGAGCAAATTGTCTCGGGAGCAAATTGTCCGGAAGCGAATTGTCCAGGAGCAAATCGTCCCCAATTCATAAATCATATACCGCTAAAAAAATTCCACCAAAAATAAAAAAGATCTCAAAAAGATCTGAAATTAAAAAAATACAAGTTAAAAAACGTCGGGCGTGGCTTAATTACAAGCTTGGTAAAAATAAAATGGAATATAAAAATTTGTGTAGAAAAAACTTGTAAATTAATCATCTTTAATCAAAATAGAAACTAAATCATTGGATTCTAGAAATTTCAAAACTTTTTACAAATTTGTTAACAAAAAATTAAAACATAAAGAAATAATTCCTCCTTTACTGCAAGAGGATGGAACTTTTGCTATTAATGACCACGAAAAGGCTGAAATATTTGCACAATATTTTAGTTCCATTTTTACTGTTGACGACGGAAACTTTCTTGATTTTGAACCAATGGAAAAAATGAATTTATAAAATATGCATTTTAGCACTAGGGACATTATTAAAGCAATTAAAAAGTTGCCCAATAAACTTTCTAGGTCACCTGATTGTTTTCCAGCCTTGTTTTTAAAAAAATTAGGACCTTGTTTAGCAGAACCTCTTTCTTTGTTATTTACAAAATCGTTCAATAGTGGAAGTATTCCACAGGAGTGGAAAACCGCTTTTTGTTATTCCATTTTTTAAAACAGGTTTTAAAAATCAAAAATCTAATTATCGTCCCATATCCCTTACTTCTCTTGTATGCAAATTAATGGAAAGGCTAGTTGTAGATGTTCTTTTATCCTTTTTCTCCAATATTTTGTCAAGGTTTCAACACAGTTTTAAGTTCAAAAGTTCAACTATCACTCAGCCACTGGAAACTCTAAACGATGACGTTATTTAAAAAAAAAATAATTGCTGTAATTTATTTAGATATTGCTTAGGCTTTTGATACGATATCACATCAAAAACTATTGTACAAACTTGAAAAATACAGTGTTACCGGCAGATTTTTAAAATGGATTGAGGCATTTTTAACTAATAAGAGTTTAAGAGTCATCATTAATGGCGTTGAATCATCATCACATAAAGTAAAAATTTCTGTTCTGCAAGGTTCTGTTTTAGGCCCTATTCTTTTTCTCATCTACATTAATGATATCGTGGACTGTGTTCTTCATTAAAAAATTAAGTTATTTGCTGATGATACTAAGGTTTACGCTAGTTTTTCTAAGGATCAAGAATATGAATGCACAAAATATTTACAGCAGGATCTAAACAGAAAAAATCAGTGATCACAACATTGGCAACTTCAATTGGCAGAAAATATATGTCAGGTAATTACAGTATTGGTAAAACGGTTCTTGAAAAAGTCAAAGTTACTAAAGATTTAGGCGTTTATATGTCTGAGGGTTTAAATTTTTCTGACCATTGTTAAATTATCTCAAGAAAGGCTTTAAAAACATCAGCGTTAATTTTTAGAACATTTAATTCAAATTCGATTTTTACTATTTTATGAGCCTACCTCACCTATGTGCGTCCTCAACTGGAATATGCCAGTGTTATTTGGATTCCTTATTTTCAGCGAGATATAGCTTGTATTGAAAAAGTTCAGCGATTTTTAACAAGGAGATGGTTTTGAAGATGTAATTTAAAAAAAGGCATGTGCTAAAAGGTTACAATTTTTAGGTTTACAAACGCTTGAAGATCAACAAGCGCATCAAGACCTTGTTGAGTGCTATAAAATTATGTATGAAACTACTAATAAAAAACAAAACACTTTTTTTATTTTTAATGAAAACCAAAAAAGGGGTCATATGTATAAACTTAAAGTAGAAAAACATAGAATAAACGTAAGAAAATTTTTCTTTTCCAATAGAGTTATTCCAAATTGGAATATGCTATAGCAAAAACAGGTCTCTGTTCCTTCTATTAACGTATTCAGAAACAGTCTCAAAGTGGCTCAAATTAGTGCTTAAAATTTTTTAAGTCTTTGAGTCACATTCTAGTAAACCATGACTTTGTTTTGTTTAGCGACCGTACTCGGTTTGCAATATTAATTTTGCTCTGATTTTGTAGTTGTGATAAATAATGGGTGACGATAAAGGTCCATCCCAACGTGGCTGCTCTATTTGGTCCTTGAGTTAAAAAAAAACGCACCTTTTGAAGACTCAAATTACAACAATCTGATTTCACTTGTATATCAGCCAATTAGATTTTGATTTATTACACAGTATTTTTGTTTATATATCTCCTTTTTGGTAATTGCAACTAGTCTTTAAGCTTATAAAAATACAAAGAAAAAATTTTAATTTTAGAGTTTTTTAAATTTAATTTTAATGTAAATAGAAATTCAATGCAAAAAATCGTCATTAAAAGATTTTAAAACCCTTTTTTATTATATGAATTTTAGTATTCAAATTTTTGTTGTTCATAAAATTCTTAGGCTGTTAAAAATTCTGTTTATCTGCAGATAAATTGTATTTTAATAATTGCAAGAAAAACAAGAGATAAAACATTTATTGTATACATAGGATGTTTCAGATTTGTATTGATGGGTGGAACTGCGGAACCCCCAGAACACCGGAACCAGAACCAGAACCAGAATTCCAAATTTTGCCTGGAACATCCGGAACCCAGAACCGGAACTGCCTATTAAACTGCAAAAGCCCCAAAACACCGAAACCAGAACCAGAATTTTTTTAAATCTGAAACAGGAACCAGAACGGGAATTTCAAGTTTAGCTGGGAACATCCGGAACCTGGAACCGAAACTGCCCATAACTACAGATTTTACATAATCCATCATCAATAATTACATCAAAATTAAATTATTACAAAATTACGTGAGCATTTGTCCCATATAACATGGACAAATTACAAAAATATATAATAAAACTATTAAAAACAAAACAGCTCAATATATGCAATATTTTTATTTAAAACAGGCTTATTTTTTTAAATATAAAGACCTTCGTTGATTTTAAGACAAAACTCATTACTATCAAAAGCCAAAAGCCTAAAAACCATAAAACTAGGCCTAAAAAAGCATTCCTCACACGATAAAATAAGATCAAAACTGTCTATTGTTTAGCTAAAACAGGACGATTTATCAAAGATTAAATTTTAAGATGTTCCAAGATCCAGTACCTAAGTGATGAATTGATTCGCCTATATAAACAGTTTTGTGCCACCACACTGATATTTATAAACTACTTCAAAGTTTAGTTCAAACGGTATTTTTTCTTTAAACAAGAAAAAAGTGACACTTGCCGTGTGTTTTAAAAAAAATTCAAAGATTAACTTGCAGTAAAAAACGGTTAAAAAGCTTTTGGAGATAACTACTAACGCAGATAGGACATGTTTTAAAATTTTTTCATGACGATTTTTTGGATTGAATTTCTATTTATATTAAAATTTAATTTAAAAAACTCAAGCTTAAAATTTTTTCCTTGCATTTTTTTAAACTTAAACGCCAGCTGCAATTACTACAAAAAAGATATATAAACAAAATACTCTGTAATAAATCAAAATCTAATTGGCTGATATATAAGTGAAATCAAATTGTTGTAATTTGAGTGTTTACTTTAAGGGGGGTTTTTTAAACTTAAAGTCTTTCCAGACAGTTTTCTTAAGTATGGAAAATTGCGATTTTTGGCATACAAGATCTCGCGGAATACAGAAATGTTACCATAAAAAATTATTATGGGTGTTAAAAAGGCAGAAATACCACGATTATAAAGTGCACATTCATTATATTATTGGTAGTAGTTGAAATAATTGATATTAAAAATCAAACTGCAATGAATTTTTTTAAAACCCTTAAAAATATTCACTGCTCAGTATTTATTAAAAAAACAACTTCCAATAAAGATGAACTGTTACCCTTTTTCACGAACGAAAAATCCAATGGAAATATTTTTGTATTTATGGTTTAATATACGATTTTCCGTGAAAAATGGGAGTTAATTTCTTCAAAATATCGACGATTTAAAAAAAACCGTGGATTTAATTCAATTTGGTAAAATTTAAAGCTGCAAATAGTATGTTATTATTGAAATATATGATTTTTAAACTGCAATAATAGCTCTCGTGCTGTTAATCTGTTGTGTGTGCATATTTTATATTTAATAATGGCTGTGGGTTTATAAACTTCTTCTAGAAAAGCAGAGCAGAGGGGCGTGTGGCGCAGTCGGTAACGCCTAGGGTTCAAAATTGTCATTGGTATATTTTAAAATATTATAATTCTCTATAATTACAACAAATAATAAAATACATTTTATGTAAGCAAAAAAATAATTTTTGTTCTTTATTTCTACTAGTTTTTTATTTGACAATGTGAATTGAAAACTGTTTGTAGAGACTTTAAGGACCAAATAGAGCAGCCACGTTGGGATTGTCTTTAATAAAAAAAAAATTTTGGCCAAATTTGTTTCACCACATCCACTGTCGTGATAAAATCCTGCAGATAAACACTGTTTTAGCAAGTGATAGCTACTCTGTTGTTTTTTTTTGCGATACTGGAAAAATTTTGACAACAAATTTTTGTTTGCGCTCTTATAACTTTTGAACGCGCCGCGAATATATATCGCGAATCAATATGCAAATCAATATGCGACGCGAATCAATATGCAAATATCTCGCGTTAAAGTCCTTGTATTTTTGGCTACCTCCTGAAAAAATTTTTTTTCTAACATTTTGGGGGGTTAGCCCCAAAACCCCCAAAATTTACGGTCAATTTTTTTAGCCAAATTTTTAACTTTTTACCATATGGTTCCTTATGTTTGAAAATTTTTGTGCAGATTGCCCATACTTTTCTGAGCTCAAAATTTTATAATTTGTTAGAGGTAACCTACCTGGGTCGGGTACCCCGAGAGGTTAAAGGGGGTCAATTTTACGATTTTTGCTAAAAATCTTTGTATGGGGGACACATTGTGCATATTTTGGCATCATACTCAAAACTGTTTGAGCCATAGGTTTGAGAACGGCTGGGATTTATGCAGAATTTAAGCTCTACATTTTGGTGATAGTCCCAAAAAAATTTTGCCCTAAGACACTGCAATGGCTGACCCCTAAAAATAAATTTTTTGACACAGCTCTTCTACATAGGCGAGTATCATTTTAAAGCTCTTGGCGTGCTGATTTCAAAATTATAACAAAATTTGCTCTAAATGTAGGGGTAACCAAAATACAGACCCCTTTGTACCTCCGAAATTAGTAAGGGGTGATTTTTTGTTTTTATTATTTATAAGCCGTGTTTATATTCGATTGAAAGCTTTATGCGTTTTGATTTCAAAAATATTAATTTTAGGCTAAAATTTTTTATGGTTACCCGATTACATACCCCCAAATTTGAAAAATGATAATTTTGCCATTTTTTTTATTTTAAGTGACGTGTTTATACTCATATGAAAGCTTCCGACTTCTTGATTTCAAAAATATAATATAGTTTTTACATTTTCTTCAGTGGTTACCCAATTTCGCACCCATCAATGTACTCCCTAAAATTCTTAAGAGGTAATTTTATTATAATACCGTCATGTGAAGAGAGTCTAAGCTCTGCTTGATTATATGCTATCCTCTTGTATTAATTTGTTGTTCTGTCAGCAAGATCATATTTAAGATTGAATTTTTACCTGTGTATTTAAATTTTTGTGTACACTTAATTTTTCTCTAAAGTTTAACATTGAATCATATAATTTAATGTCATAAAATTGTGGGAAAACTTTTTTAATCAATTGAATTTAATCTTCCAGTAAACAGTTGTTATGATAAAGATTTTTAAATTTATAATAAACCTTGGAATAAACTATTAGCTTCTGTTAATCTATTTCATATATTTACTTTTGTATCATGGGCAGTAGAGTTTTGCCCAAAATGACATCTGAAACATAAAATTTTTTTATGAGCATACATGAGCTTTGACTGGCAAGCTATGGGGGCGGCTACCCCCGGTAAATAGCCCTTTTAAAACTAGGAAGGGGTCCATATCCTTATAGTTTTTAAGTAGGAATTGACATGGTGTTGACCAGTTTGAAATCTAATGGGGGGTCAGGGGGTCCAGTTACCAAACAAAGTTATGTTAAATCATTTATTCAAGGTTTTTAGCGCTAATATGGAATTTTATACACCTAGGATTTTTATGTATAAAAAAGTAAAAAAATATTGTTTTTCACTACAAAAACGTATTTGTGACAGTAAATTTTGACTTAGATTTATACCCAAAGGCCAAAATAAAAAAAATTTATACTCAAAAATTAGCTCGGAAAGGGGGGGAGGGGGGTTGAGAATTTGAGAGGGGTTAGGGTGTCGAAATAAAAAAAATTGGAAAAAAGGGGGCCCTAGATTTTTTTAGGGAGGATCTAAGATTTCGAGGCTTGGGGGGTGGACCCCCAGGCTACCCCAGCCCACTCATGTATGTGCTCATGTGTTTGTTTGTTTGTTTATGACTTGTATATGATGTATTTTATTTTTATTGATGTAAAATTATTATTAAATTTAATTAATGTTGATCATCATACTGAAAATTAAGTAAGCAGTTTTTAAAGTTTTCATGGAAAATTTTATGCTGTTGGACAAGAAACTTTTTTTGTCTCCAAAATAGTCAAAAACATGTTTTTGGCCTTTTTATGCCTTTTTTGTTGAACAAAGTTTTGACAAAACGGCATTTTAAAACATATACATAATACACAGTTAATCTTGCGTATATACACACATATACTTGGTGGACAGTTTAGTAGGTGTGTTTTTTTTCAAAAATTTTTTTATAACTAATTTTTTTCAAAACTTAATTAAAAACAATAGAAATAGTGCTGAAAAAGCAAGTAAAATAATTTTGAACATATTTTACATTTAACTTTGCTTTAAATCTCTAGTTTAAAGGGAAAACTCAGAGAAACATTGCTTTAAATGGCCATAGGTCCAAAACATCATGTTAAAACGTGGGAACATCACTAGTACTGACACTCAACATCAATCAATGATTTTTTCTTTTATTGGTCTTGAATAATTTCGTTATGGTTTTTTTTTCTTGTTTTCAATGATTTTATTTACAGTTTTTATTGTTACATTCATAATTCAAAAATATTCTTAAAGTTGTCCCTTCCTGCAATGAGTGGCTGTACCCCCCGTTTTAATGCCCTCCATCCAAACATGAGCATAGGGAGGGAGTAGGCTGGGGTCCATCCCCCCTCTTAGCCTGGATATTTTGGACCCCCTTCTTAGAAAAAACCTAGAGGGCCCCTTCTCGCCAAATTTTTTTTTACTTTGACACCCTACCTCCCTCTAAAATTTTCAATCCAACCCTTCTCCCATCCCCCTTCTGAGTCAAATTTTTGGTATGATAGCAAACAAAAAATGTTAGGTTAGTTAGCTGAGCATACCTTTATTTGCAGACAAACAAAATAATAAAACTAAAAAAACATAACAATCTCGTGTTTCTGTGCTTATCAAACACGTACTGTACAAATCTACCTTATAATAGTGTAATTTGTTCTTGCCTTAAGAGGGTCGTTTCCTAGCGGCAGCGATTGGTTTTAAGACCTGTGTGAATTAAAAGGGGATGGGTTTTCTTTTAAAGCCTATTTAGGAGCCGCGCGGCAGCTTAAAAGATTCTAGCCTGCGCAAAGTTTTTAGCCCATGGGTAATGTATGAATCTACCTTATAATAGTGTAATTTGTTCTTGCCTTAAGAGGGTCGTTTCCTAGCGGCAGCGATTGGTTTTAAGACCTGTGTGAATTAAAAGGGGATGGCTTTTCTTTTAAAGCCCATTTAGGAGCCGCGCGGCAGCTTAAAAGATTCTAGCCTGCGCAAAGTGTTTAGCCCATGGGTTTGTAATATAAAGGAAAGGCAAGCGCCAGCTAAAATGATGTAATATAAAGAAGACACAAGGGCCAGCTAAAGTGACCACTGGGATGCAGGCCCTGCTCCAGGGGGGCCCAAGGGGCCATGCCCCCTTTCTCGGTTGGTCAGGGTAAAAATTTAGGAAGGAGGAGGTGGGTCCGAGGGTGGGGAAAAAGGGAAAAGGTAAAACGGAAGGTAACTCCATCATGACCCCTGCTTCTTCCTACCTCCTTTTTTAGGGTATGCTAAAAATGGATTCTACCTGATTACCTGCCTTGAATTTAATGCGATTTTTCATTCTCAGTTGTATCTATGTTCCGAATTTCAAGTCACATAGAGTTTATTTGGCTGAGTTATAATTGTTTTAAATAAACTTCGCATATACTTCATGATCGACCGCACAATTTTTCAGATCACAAAATCGTGATTGTAAATCGATTCTTTGTAGTCTTTGTGGTCAGTATCTATGTTCCAGATTTCAAATCATAGATTTTATTCTGCCGAGTTATAATTGTTTTAAGTAACATTTGCATATACGTCATGATTGACCGCACAATTTGTCAAATCACAAATCGGGATTATCAATCAATTCTCCATTGTCAGTTGTATTTATGTTCTGAATTTCAGGTCATATATAATTTAATCGGTCGGGTTATAATTGTTTTAAATAAAATTTGCATATACATATGATCAAGCACACAATTTGTCAGATCACGAAATCGTGATTATGAATTGATTCTCTGTTGTCAGTTCTATCTATGTTCCAAATTTCAAGTCATATAGGTTTTATTTGGCTGAGTTATAATTGTTTTAAATAAAATTTGCATATACATCATGATTGACCGCACAATTTGTCAGATCACAAAATCGTGATTATAAATCGATTCTCCGTTGTCAGTTGTATATATATATGTTCGGAATTTCAATTTATATAGAGTTGATTCAGCTGAGTGATTCAAAATCAAAGAAAACGTTAGGAAGTTACTTAGTCCCTTATTCACTCACTTCTGATCTGAAGATAATATTCGGCGACCATGGGCCGCCGGATATTATCTTCAGACAGATTAGCTTTAGCTACAATTGGGTTTTTGTGAAAAAAAAACTATTATAGTAACTTACAAATTAAAGTCAAGTTTTCTTGTTATAATTTAAAGTTTTGTTTATTTTAGATAAATTAGAAAAATTCTAATAGCACAATGGCTGATGGTATGAAACCAAGTCTGGATGAAATCCTGTTTGAACTGGAGAAAGAATTTAAAATTGAGAGATTTAAAAGCTTAGAAAAAGCAGAAACATCGTGGTTCTCAAAAACTCCCTCTGAAGTGATAAAAGAAAAAAATTCAAATATTGAACAAGGCAAGAAAATATTATAAATAAAATGACTAAAAAATCTTTTTTACTGGGTGAGAAGTCCATAGGTGAGTATAGGGAGGGTATATGCTGAGGCTCACCTATAAAGTTTCAAGTACTTAAGGTGCCATTTTTCTGCTTTTGAAAAAATCGATATATCATACGCGTTCAGCATTAGTGATGTGCCCTCATGTTTGCTACATTCTGGTAAAGCCGACTTTTCAAATTGCCTCCAGTAGGTTGAAAGCAGATATGAGGCAGCCTAGAAGGCAAGGTGGAGGCATGTACAAAACAGGAAAAAAGAGACAGGCTGAAGGCAGTATAAACTGCTTTGATAACAGGTGGCCCTACTTGATATATGTAAAAACATAAATGCAAGGGTAGTGTGTAAGAGGCAGGTAGGAGACATTTAGAATAGAGGTAGTTACGAGTCTTACTTACGAGTCTACAAGTTAGAAGCATATTTGTTTGTGATGAAGGCAGGTGAGAGGCAGGTGTTTCTGCCTTGTATGTAAAACCATATGTGAGAAGGCAGGTAGGAGGCATATAAGAGGCGGCAATATTTGTGATAAAGGGAGGTAAGAGGAACTCAGTCTTTAAACAGGTGATTCTACAGTTCAAGAAGTTTAGAAAAAATACAATATTTTACAACAAAGACGTCCACATCATGGACAGTTTAGTTTGGTTCTTATTTATTATTGTTGTGCAGATTATATAACATACAAAGCAACACTAAATTAAACAGATAAAATAGCGTTTGTCAATAAAATCACAAAAAAAGCAAAAAATAATACAAAAGAACAAAATTACTTAATTAACTCACAGAAACTGATTTAGAATTGTTGATTTATATAGCTAATAAACAAAATTGTTGATAGTTTAAAAATTTTTATTTGAATTTTTTAAAATCTTTTAATGTTACACATTTACAATATAATTTAGTTGCATTTCATTTAAATACCGCTCTATCCACTATTCCTCTATAGCATGTGTTTTGTTCGCGGGGATGTGATTTCTCTAAAAAGTATGGACAGCAAAGCAAATTTTTGAAATTTTCCCTTGGTCGGTTTGTGGTCGGTATTTTTTTTGTTCACATCATTATATTCTTACTGACACAAACTACAAAATTTAGTTTTTTCGTCCATACTTTGAGTAGCCACATCCCGCAAAAAAAAACACACGCTATAAAGAAATAGTGGATTGCAAAAAGTAGTTTTCTAAACCTTATTAGTCTTTTTATTTTTAATTTCTGATCGTGACCCTGTATTTGTGTTTCTATAAAATGTTCAAAAATAGGTTTTAAAAAAAAACTTTTTACATCTACCAAATAGTTGACAATTTTATAACACATTACTAAGTTGCTTTTTTTACTCTTCTGCTTTCCAGAGATTCCTTATTTAATTTAAATAATTGGAAACCTTGTTCCAAGAGTTTTGGTGATACAAATTTTAAAATTAATACTAAACTCGAAAATAATTTATCAGTTTACTACAGCAATCTAAACTTCATTATATTTACAACATAAAAAAATGGACCAAAAAACACAGGAAAATTAGATTTCTGCGATTTGGTTCACACAGGCTACTTGACCTTTAAACTTTTAAAATAAAAAAAATGCAAATGCAGCTGCAGCATAATGCAATGAACACATAAATATTTTTAAAATAATATTAATAAAAAAATACATTGTAAGACTATAACTGTAATGGAGTTACATTTACGTTAAAAATAAAAGTGATACTAATAATGGGTAATATTAATAAATAATAAACTTAAAAAAATATTTTGAATTACTAAAATTGTCTAAGTTTATAAAAAAAAAGTTCTGTTTTCTAAAAAATTGCTCTAAAGGAGAAATATTTAATTTACGGGATAAAACTATGAACTTTGGTTTTATATGCAAATTTTATATAAATTTAAATTGTTATGCTTAAAATATCAACTTCTTATTCACTTTTAAAAATTTTTTTTTGTTTTTTCTTTTTAACTTTTTTTGTTGTAGCATAGCCATTATATAAATGATAGAATTCCTGCCTGAACTGTAGGCAAAACATTTGCCTTAAATTGATATTTTTAGAACATGGGTGGGTCGCCTATGGAAATTCCATATGACCTCCAGGGCTGTACCCTAGATTTTGCAACAGGGTTATGACAACTACCTGGTCTCGGCAAACCACAGCTGCTACTTTCTGCTTTAATTTGATACCTTGATTGATTGATTGAATGATTAAAATTAATTAAATTGATTAAAAACCCGGCTACTTTCTGCTTTAATTTGATACCTTGATTGTTAAAATTGGTGTGGTATTTGTCAAGATATTGCGTTTCCTGTACAAAAAACACTCGATTTTTTTTGGTAAAAATAGGAAGTGACTGAAAAAATGTTAGGCAAATTTCATCAAATCACTTTGTACAGGAAACGCTATATCTCGCCAAATAGTGCATCAATTTTAACAATCAAGGTATCAAATTAAAATAAAAAGTAGCCGCTCTTTTTGAGAGCATAATTTGAAACTTAAATCAGTATACCTATTGAGCAATTGTTCACGTATAGAATTGTTGAAAAATGCCATTTTTGGAGGTCATAATTTCTGAACCACTGGAGATATTTTGTTAAAAAACTATTTGTTAAAAAACTAAACTATTAAAAAACTAAGGTTTTCACAAAAAAAATATAAAAAAGAAGACAAAAAGTTTCACTCAACATCTGTACCACACCTTTAACCAACTTTTATAACTTGAATTGTTTAAAAATAGCTTAAATCATATTTCATAGTAAAAAGGCTTGTTTTGTTCCTTTTAAAAAAACTGGGGCTGCATAAAATAATATTTATAGGTAGAAACATCATAAATATATCTCATATTAATAGCATATCGCCCAAACTTTTTATGTTTTTGTTTATATAAATCAAATGTTTAGTTTTAGGAATTCAAGTGGCTGGCTTAGATTTGGAGTTTTTGGACATTGCTAACCACTACAGCAGTGAAAATTGCAATTATAGTTTGACTGCCGAAAACAATTTGTTCAACAACAAAAGAAAGAAAAAAGTGAATTTTAAATGTCCAGAAATCACTGAAAAACTTTATTATGATGCTGCAAAATCTGTATCAAAAAATTTTAAGAAGTCAAAAAAATCAAAGAAACCCATAGCAGTACAGTTATTTGATGATCATTCTACAAAATCATTTGTAAATAGTGACAATCTAAAAGTTAACACCTATATAAAAAACTTTATGGACACGTCATGCTCAAAACTCTTATCTCAAGCAAGCGCAGAAAATGCTGGTGCTAAAATTTTTCTTTGTGGAATGTCGCCTCCTCTTCAGATAAGCCCAACTCTTCCAGTTTCAGCCAAACACACTTTGTCTACTCCAGAAAATTCTACTATTAATAATTATTCATCTGCTGGAATGAGCTCATCCATTGCTTCTGGAAGCTACTCTTACTTATCTGAAATTCCAAAAATTAAGAATAGTAGTATTAATACTTCAGACAAAAGTTCCAGGATCACAAACTCAACTGCTGAATCCAAGGATATAAGCTTAATTGCAAATGCTATTAAGAAAGCAGAAAAATCTAATAAAAGGACAATTCTTTTGGATGCTCTGCCCATGAAGAAGCCAAAAACTAAAAGTCAAAAGTGTGAGAAACCTAAAAAATCTTTGGAGAGATAAAAATTCAGTCATATTTAAATTTTAGAAACAATAAAAATTTTGTTTCTCCAAAGAGATTGTTTTTTTCTAAATTAAATGATGTTGTTTTTTAATTTTTCAATGAAGTCAATTTGTCTCTTTTCAAAAAAAAACGTGTATCCTATAAATTATCCATAAAAACCTAATTCAAAAAATTTTATTAAGTTAATTTTTGTTATTTGAGTGGCTATAATACTAAAATTAAAAAGTTTTTAAGGAAACTGATAAATCAATAAGAAATCTTTTTAAAAGAGATTTTGTAATGTAATGGAATGACATTGCTTTCTACTTATTCAAAAGTTACATAAAAATAAATTGTAATCTGTGTTGTGGTGGAGCTCTAGATCTTTCAAAACCAGAGTAGAACAAAAAAAGTCCAAGTTACATAGGTGATATAAAGCTTCCAAGACAGTTCCACTTTCAAGTGCTCCATAGCATATTGATATTACTGATCTGAATATACACCAATTTTAAACCTTGCAGTTAAAGTGCTTTAAATCTTGCTATTTTATTTGCAAAGATTTTGTTATTTGCTTATGTTATGTTTTTGGATTTTTTATTGCTTCTTTTATTAAATAATAAAATTAAACCTAAACGTTTTATAACAACTTTATTCTAAAACATTCCTGCTGTAATTTGTTCAAAATGCAGATAATGCAACAGCAATTAATCAGTTCAAAATTTTATTACAAAATGCAGATCATAGTAATAAAATCCGCCTTATTTTATGAAGGTGTATTTTGCTGTGTGCAACTTCTTGCTGTGCCATAAAATGATTCTTCCTAACAGTGCAACCCACCTCTTACATCAACACACAGTTGTCCCATGAATCTGTCTCAAACTTAGAGATAATACTGGATTAAAGGCGGCTGGTTTATTTGCTTAGAATAATAGTAATCCATGTAGTACCAATCAAATGGAAAAAATACCACTTAGATTAACCAACAAAAATTGATTAAATCTTGGGGGTTGAAATTTGATTGGTTAATATAAGTTACACTATTCAGCAAATAAAGTAAGTGACACAAATACCTTACCTTAATACCTAATGCGAAATTAAAAAAAAATGTGTTCTGTCTGAGTAGGGTTTTGAGACAATATAACATCTATGTGCAAATAACCAGATCCAATTATTAACCACAAGAAAAAACCAAAGGAACCCCCTTTCCCCTAAAAAAATAAAACAAACTGACCAAAATAAATTAAGCTAACGCAACGCCTTGCCAATTAGTATTAAAGAACTTGGGTAAACTTTTGAAATTTAAAACCGTGGTCTTCTTTTTCTTATGCAATGTTATATTTTCCCACGCTTATGCAAGGTTTTATTTCTACATATACTACTACTATAAAAAATAAAAGATTGATTCTTAGGAGCCAAAAGACTTGCGCAACTTTCTGTGGCAGTGTAATATGGAATCCTTACTTAATCAAAGATTGTACTTCATTAGAAAAGGTCCAAAAATACTATACCCAAAGAATATTCAGGTTCTGTGTTATGAGATACACTAACTATGAAAATAGGTTGGATTTCTTAAAACTTGAAAAACTTTCAGATAGAAGAGGTAAAATTGACCTTTGCGAAATATATAAAATAATAAATGGCAAATCATGTCTTCAGTCAAAAGGTTTCTTTTGTCTCAACACAAATCAAACTCAAGGACATCCCTTGATGATAGCAGAATAGATGCCAGAAAATACTGCTTTCAAAATCGCGCTATTTTGAAATGGAACACTCTAAATGCTTCTTAAGCCTTTTGAGCTTTTTTTAAGCTTAACATGCTGTGTTGCTTTTAGATTGCACACAGATTTTTTTCTCTCAAGGATCGCAATAATGAACACTTTCATTTTAAGCAAATAATGTTCAAAACATTTTTTTTCTCTGTTTCTTTATTTTTTTTCAGGGTCTCCCAGTTTTTTCCTTTGTATATGTTTTTAGTGTTTGTCAAGTGTACTTGTACTTAGATTCCTGTGTTTTGCTTTTTTGGTAGTACAATTATTGGAATCTGCTACTTTTTAGTCCCGCTTCGTTTAAGTCCCGGAAAAAAATCACCACGAGCTTCGTTTCAGTCCCACTTCGTTTTAGTC
>JASAMX010001743.1:0-69489 GCA_030248175.1 Microlaimidae sp. YZB2_3 | reverse complement strand
TCCCTAACCCACCTACGGACACCACTATAAGGCACATAGATGAACAAGGGGGGGTGGTAGGGTAGGGTCCACCCCCCTAGCCTCGAAATTTCGGGGGCCCCCCTTAGAAAAAAATCCAGGGGGCCCCCCTCCCCTCAAATTTTCGAATTTTTTACCCCTGACCCCCTCTAGATTTTGAAATCTGACCCCCCTTCCCTCTCGAGAAAATTTTAACTTTTTTTATACTAAATTTCCTTCCAAAAACGTGAATTTTTAACACAAATTCATGTTTTTACACCCTTTTTATACCTAATTATCGCTTTTTATTCAATAAAATGTAGTATTATCCTATAAAAAGAACAATTATTAAAGTTATTATAGTTTAAAACTGTTTTGCTTTGGACACCGGACCCCACCTGACCCCCCTCTAAGTTTCAAAATCTAGGGGGGGACCTAGGGGGGTCGAACCCCCTAGAAAGCTAGGGGGGGGGTTCGACCCCCCCCCCTAGGTCCTCCCCCCCTAGATTTTGAAATTTCATTTACCCGGAGTAAACACCCCCCCTAGCTTTTTGACCGTGTTCATCTATGATAAGGCACACATAGGCACGAATCAAGGGCGTTCGGTGATTAAACCCAACCGTTATATATCCTGTAACTTATTTTAGGAAGTAGGGGATATAACTCACTTCTCGCCAAGAATGCTTACACAAAATTTAAAAAAAATTGAGAAAAAGCGTGTTTAAAAATAATTATATCTTTTTATTTCAAACTTTTTGTTTTTGAAGTGATTTTATTTTTTTTGTCTTTATATTTTTGTGAGGAATTATGGGTTTAGTAAACTTATTGAGAATGCTTTATATTGTACTGTTTTATGCCCGCACAATAGTTTTTAAGTGTTAAATGTACCGCCGAAATTAGGGTTAAGTTTGCCAAAGACAAAAAGCTTGACTCCGCACCGCACCCTTAGTGTTTTAACGTTTTTCAGGCAACCAGATTTTTTCATGTATTAAAACGTAAGCTGTTTTGCTTAATAAACACTATTACACCTGTATAAAAAACAAACAGTGTGTTTAAACAATATAAACACTGTATACCTGAATACTTTGCTAAAATAGTCCACCGTAATCCTGGATTTTGCTGAAATATTATACTGCGCATATTTCGCTTGAATCATTCCGCAAGTAATCAAACTAAAAAAAGAACATAGAATATCAAACATTGGGGGCTTTTTGGTTTTGGGGGGGGGGTTTTGTTTTAAAGAGGGGTGGTTGGTTTTTCTTTGAGTTTGGGGTAAGGGTATATTTTATTATATATATATATACAGGTGGGAGTTACTGTGTAATACTGTCCGGGCCGCACGAGTTTTACCGTGTTGGACAGTATTAAACCCACACGAGAAGGGGGGGCCGGAACAATATTACAAATAAGCGGAATATAGATTGAAAGGGGGTATTGTAAGTATATATGAAGTGAAATTAAATCAATAAATGGCTATTATAATAGCTTCCTCTTCCATTTTACACTCAAACAAAGGGAGAGCCGAATTGAAAATGACTACATGGTGCGTTTGGTGGGGGGGAATTTAATGGAAAGGCTCATTATAATCGCCTACTTTTTCGCACTTTTATATAGAGTTTATCGCACATTTTTCGGGATATATTATCTAAAGAAGACATAGAAAATATATTTTTGATATTATTATCTAAAAAAAGAACATAGAATATCAAACATAAAACATCTCAAAGTCCCACCACAGCTCCGTTCATTACACCAATAATCTAAAAAACTTATTCAAACATTAAATAAGTTGTTTCAGCTCAGTGGCGTAGCCAGGGGATATTAGTTTGTTTTTTTTTTTATTTCGATGGATTGTACCCATGGGCGCAGCCAGGATTTCGGAAAAAGGGGGAGTCCAACCCTGAACAAAATTTCCGAAAGGGAGGTCCAGGGGGGTCCAAATTCTAAACGTTATAAAAGGGCTAAAAAATTTTCCACGCTTCGCGCGGAGTGTTTATTACCTTGTTTGTGCCACATAATTCATTATTTTCCTATTATTCAATAAAAATAAGTATAAAACAAAGAAAAAATTTTTTTACAAACACTTTAATACCTTAAAGTTTTAGATTTTCAAAACATTAACGACTGAAAAATGAGTACATTGAATTACAGCTGAGCAGTGCAAAGTGCGAAAAATTTTTTTTTTAAATTACTACTTCTAACCTTTAAATTTTTAATCCCATTATATAACAATCTAAAGAGCGATCCAAGGCCCATCATTGTTGTATCAAGATTAAAAAACAAAATAACACAAATTTGGAAGTGGGGACTATATTTAATCGAGCGCTGAGCGAAGCGAAGCGCAAGAAAATTTTTAAAAAATGTCCGTTCTAGACCCCCAAGTTTTTATCCTTGGCAACCCAAAAGAGGGGTCTATGCATACATAGGTGAGAAAGGGGGGGGGCAGGGTGGGGTCCACCCCCCCTAGCCTCGAAATTTTGGGACCACCCCTAGACGAAAATCTAGGGAGGGCCCCCCTCCCCCCAAATTTCCGAATTTTTTACCCCTGACCCCCCTCTAGAATTTGAAATCTGACCCCCCCTCGGGAAATTTTTAGGTACTTTTTTATACTAAATTTTCTTCCAAAAACGTGAATTTTCATCACATATTCATGCTTTTACACTCTTTTTATACCAGAATATCGCTTTTTATTCAATAAAATGTAGTATTATCCTATAAAAAGAACAATTATTAAAGTTATTATGGTTTAAAACTGTTTTGCTTTGGACACCGGACCCCACCTGACCCCCCTCTAGATTTCAAAATTTCGCACCCCGGGTCGACCCCTCCTAAAAAGCTAGGGGAGGTCCAGACCCCCCTGGGACCCCCCTTCTAGAATTCAAAATTCGATTTACCCCGGGTAACCACCCCCCTAGCTTCCCCGACCGTTCTCACCTATGTACGCATACATGGGAAATTTGATCCGGAGTGGGGAGGGTTAAACTCCAAATTAGGGGAGTGGTTAAAATGCGAGAAACGCAAAATAAATACCCATATCATTTTTTTTCTGGAGTGCATTTTACCCATATCGTTTTTCGATTTCAAAGAAAAAATAGGTAAAAAACGCTAATTTAAGGTCAAAAAACTTAAAAAAAAGCTTTTTACTGTTTAAAACATTCATTTTGACCTCAAAACTTAAGTTTGGAGGCAGTTAGAAG
The DNA here is from genome assembly GCA_030248175.1 of Microlaimidae sp. YZB2_3. Classification (NCBI taxonomy): domain Eukaryota; kingdom Metazoa; phylum Nematoda; class Chromadorea; order Desmodorida; family Microlaimidae; species Microlaimidae sp. YZB2_3. Next base: position 66,295 of record JASAMX010001743.1, on the reverse strand, counting down.
TCATTTTAAAGACATTTTTCTTGGTTTGGTTTGGTTCTATAGACACCCAGTTATCGACTTTACGGATTAACTGTCTGTAAAAGAAAATACTGGTTGCTATATGGTAACTATTATTAAATGCGAAATTAAATTAAATGCGAAATTATTAAACTATAATAAATAAAATAAAATATAGCAGGACCCACCAGTATCACCAATACAGCTGAAGGCACTGACGCCGGAAGCGATTTTCTAACTCTTACTTCAGTCTCAGTAAGAGTCACTTCCTGTATGCTCAAAACCGGATATCTCAAAGTCATAATAGTATGATAACCTCAGCATTTTTCCAAAATTGGGGGGTTAACCTTTTCTCCCCCTAAACCCTCTTCTCAGAATTTGGGGGGTTAACCCCCCGTGCCCATGTTGCTTGTGGGGTAGTCCGCCTTCCTCCACACAAAGGTGTTTTTTTGGGGAGGGGCGGGACAGAAGGGTCCACCCCAGTGGCGTGCCCCGGGGGGGGGGGGCGGCCGCCCCCTCCCCAATTTTTCTCCCCTGCTTGCCCCCCTCCGTTTCAAAAAAGTTGCTCCCCGTGCCCCTTCCAATAAAACCCCGGGGGCAGTGCACAGAGCACAGGTCTGGATACCCACATCGTTTTGTTTTCTGGAGTGCATTTTACCCATATAGTTTTTCGATTTTAAACAAAAAATAGGAAAAAAAACGCTAATTTTTGGGCAAAAAGAAGTTTCTATTGCATTTTTGAGCTTTTTACTGTGTAAACCATTCATTCTGACCTCAAAACTTAAGTTTGGAAGCAGTTAGAAGTCATTTTAAAGACATTTTTTTCTTCATTTTTTATAATTGGAGGGGGTTAACCTTTTCCCCCTCCCACTTCTGAGTGGGGGAAGGTTAAACCCCCTTCACAGAATTGGGGTGTTAACCCCCCCGTGCCTATGTATACCCCTGACCCCCCTAATTTTGAAATCACGCACCCGTGGTCGACCCCCCTTAAAAGCCAGGGGGTCCGGAACCCCTCCTTAAAAATTTTGGCCTTACACCCGAGGGTTGACCCCCCCTTAGCGGACTTGATCAAAAACACTCATGCCTCCACAACCCCCTTCCCTTTCTTGGAGAAGCGTAGCATTTTATATAAGTTTCCTTTTTTGCTTTTCGAATTTTGTGTTATAAAAATTTAATACAAATTTTATAGCATTTTAAAGTCATAGATTGTTTGTTTGTTGTTTGTATAGAAATCCCAATCTCCCCATACAAAATGAGAATTGCTGTTCATAATAATCTTACACTCTCAACAGTATCAACCATGGGGGTGAAATTTTTTCGCCCCTCCTGGCTTGTTTTAGCGCCTGCCCTTGTATAATCTGCATAGGGGAGATAAGTTTCAGGTAATGCAACAACAGCAACAACAACATATAATCTTTCACAATATTAGAACTAACTACTAATATGGGCCAGTGCAGCATGATATGACTAAGGTTAAGGACAACCTTGTTCAAAGGATTAAAAGAAAGGGTATGTTAAATTATTATTATGACGATTGAAATTGTTCTGGATTGATTGTCTGTTTTGAGCATGATAGAGTGATTGTACTGATCATCTTGATTCATTGTTTGTTTTCCCGATTTCATTCGTCAAACCAATCCAATTCTGCTCACTTACCTTTGCATCAGTAGTTACAAAAGCCCTCATACTCTTTCCCTTGCATTGCACCCCTCCTTGGTTCACCCGTAAGCTGTACCATTTTTCCTCCATGTAATATACACCTTCTAAATGACGGGGTACCATTTAAAATTTGAATTACAATTAGACGGATATTTTCAATGTCAAAAATTGCATTACGTTTGTTATGGGGAAAACGACGAGAACGTTAACCCGGTCGTAGTACTAACAAGGGAGCCGTTGGGACTCTTAAGCCTGGGTCATACTTATGACAAGACAGACTCCTTTGAACAAAGTCCAAAAGACAATTTTAAAAAAGCCAAAACGTCCTTTGGACTTTTTCCTTTGGACGAAGTATGAATGCTACTTAGAATTTGTCCCTCGGACAAAGTCCACAGGACAAAATCCAAAGGAAAAAGTCCAAAGGACAAAAAGTATGAACACGTTCTCCTATGGATTTTGTCCTTTGGACTTTGTCCTTTGTACAAAGGCACGGTTTGTCATAAAAAGTATTAACCAGCCTTTACAATACATAATATTCATCGCAACTGTTGGTAAGCTAAATACATATATTTTTAGATAATATATTGTTAATAAATTTTTTGTGATAAAAAATTACATGCCAAATCATTATGTATTCAAATTCAATACCCAGGAGGTGCGTATTTCCCCAAGTCATAGATTAATTAATATAAATTTTTTTTCCGCTACGCGGGAGGGAAGGTCAGATTTATGTATATTACAGTTGGTTGGTTGGGTGTTTTGGGGGGGGGGGTGTGGTTTTGGTGTGCTCTCGGGTGTCGTGCGTTCTCCTCTTCCTTGGGTTTTTCTCCTGTCCGTTTTCGTTGTGTTTCTTTTTGCGCTGTTTTTCTTTTCTTTTGGTTTTTCATTCTTTTTCTCCGTTGCGGGGTCGCCCCTGCTCCTCTTCGCTCCTGCGCCCGAAACCATTGCCAATAGTACAACTAATATTACCAATAATATTGTTCTATAACTTCAACCATACTCATGCCCATTCGCAAAATTTAAGGACATTAGGCAATAGATAGTTTTGTTAGATAGATAAAATTTCATCGCCGGATTATTTTTTTAGATCAGGCAAAATTGTGTAGAAATTAGGTAAAAAAACAAAAAGTAAAATGTAGGTTCATTCCATTACCAGGGGACGATTTTTTAGCAGTTTTTGGTACATATTTCACAAAAATTCGCTTCCGGCAGCTGGGGGGACACCCCCCAGCTCTGTTCCGGGTACATGACGACACGACACTGCTATTACCTATACTCGCTACAGCCTGCTAATTTCGCCTTTCCCTCCTCCCAAAGAATTTATCTACACTGCAGTTTGCATCATTTCAGGATAGAAACACGGGTCAATGGCATCGAGATGAATTAACACGTTTGTGGCAGCCGTAAATTAATAAGATACACAACTTAAGTCGGTTCAAAAATAATTAAAACATTAAAAAAATTACAGTTGAGCATTTAGAATATCTCGCTAACGGTATATTTAATTTATACAAAAGTTTATTTAATAACTGAATAGAGTTTAAAGTTTGTTTTATCTTGATAAAATTATCGTTTGAATCAACCCTATAGTTAGCAAGATATGCTCACCTGAAAATTATTTTCAGTCTGAATCATTTTTGAAGAACTTTGTTTAATGACGATATTATAAAATTTAAAAATGTACCTAATTATTCCTGAAAACTCAAAAAGTTCCGCCAGAACATAAGAGAGATATGCTGTCATAAACATCAAAATGGGTTCAACCACTAAAATAAATACGAACTTTTAGCGAAATTGTTTTCTGTTGTATAAATCATATAAAGTATGCTCGCATTTGTTATACTGAAACTGAATCCTCAATTCAGTAAAAATCATAGATGTTTTTGGTTAGGTCCGCTAGGGGGGGGTCCACCCCCAAGTGAAAGGCCAAAATTTTTTAGGGAGGGCGGTCCAGGGGGGGGCACCCGGACTTTTTAGGGGGGGTCGACCTCGGGAACTAAATTTCAAATTAAGGGGGGAGGTCAGGGGGGTCCGATTTTTAAGTTTTTTTAAATCAATAATTTAAGTGTTTTTAGGTCTAGTATTAAATTTTATATACTAAAACAGCCTAAAAAGTGTATTTAAACACTTTTTAACTAAAAAACCGTGTTTTTGACAGTAAATAACAAATTATACTTCTAAATTGGTCGGGAGGGGAGGGGGTCAGGCCGGACCACTCTCGAGCTTTGGGGGGTAGGGGGGAGGGGTCCGAAATTTTTGCTCTAGGGGGTGGTGGTGGACTTCTCTGTCCCCCCAAAAACATCTATGGTTAAAATTGTATAAAAATTTGGGAGCTACGCACGCATTTTTAGTGATATTTCAGAATAATAAAAAAAACCTGTCGACATTAAAATAATAATTGCAATAACAATCAGTCCAATAAAAATTAAATAAGAATTTTTCAAAATAAAAATCAACAAAATTACTAAAATGATAAAACTCACAAAACAAGGAAATTGCAAAATAATAATATAATAAAACCATTAAAAACAAAGTAACTTAATACTTGGAATATTTAGCATTATTATCATATCATGACACAAAAAGTCAAAACAACTCACAATTATTAAAAAAATTAACGTGAGTCTGACTTTTATACATAGGTGTTTTTGGTCGGATCCACTAGGGGGTCCACCCCCCCGAGTGGAAGGCCAAAATTTTTTAGGGAGGGTCCAGGGGGGTCCGGACCCCCCTGGCTTTTTAGGGGCGGTCGATCCCGGGTGCGAGATTGCAAATTTAGGGGGGGCAGGGGGTCCAATTTTTTAACAAAATTTTTTTAACTCAATATTTTAAGTGTTTTTAGGTCTAATATTGAATTTTATTTACTAAAACAGCCTATTTAGGCCTAAAAAGTCTATACACTGTTTTTAACTAAAAAACCGTGTTTCTGACAGTAAATAAAAAATATATTTCCAAATTGGTCGGGAGAGGGGGGAGGAGGGTCAGCCTTGCTAGGAGGGTCAGGCCCGACTGTTCTCGAGCTTTGAGGGGGGAGGGGTTGGGGCCCTGGGTTTTTTCTAGGGGCGGTCCAAAATTTTGGCTCTAGGGGGGTGGACCCCTCTGTCCCTCCCCAAAAACACCTATGCTTTTATAACGTCTTTAGTTATTTACTATTTACTGTTTTAAAGCATAAAAAGAGTTACTACAGTTACAAGTATTTTATGACGATTCTGAGTTTTTGTGTCGTAACGGCGATACATTATTATCATATTTTACCAAAATAGTGTTTTATACTTTCAGTCACTCTGGCTTTTGTTTTTAACCCTGGATACATTTTCCCTACACAGGTATTATTTCGAATTATTGTTAGTATTTTTAGACATCAAAAATAAAACGTAAGCACCTAATGACCAAATTAAACACACTACTTTAAGGTATTGGGTATTGGGCCATTCCCTTCAGTTTTGTTAAGTATTTATAACAAGTCACTGAGGTGACAACTACTTTGTATTTAGTAAGTTTTGTGAGCGGTGCGTGCGGAGTCAAACTTTTTGTTTTCGATTTTGATAATTTATTGTGAAAACCTTACCCCTGCCCCCAATGGCACACAAAAATTTTTTCAACAAAATATCTCTAGTGGTTCAGAAGTTATGACCCCCCAAAAAATGGCGTTTTCCCACAATTCTGTACGTGAAAAATTGCTCAATAGGTATAACGATTTACGTTGTAAACTATGCATTTAAAGAAAGCGTCTACTTTCTTTTTTTTTCGTTAAAAGCATCAAACGACGGCAGTGATTTTATGAAGTTTGCCCAACTTTTTTTTCCTTTACTTCGTGTTTATAGCGAAAAAAATTGAGGTTTTTTGTACGAGAAACGCAATATCTCGAGAAATACTCTACCAATTTTAACGATCAAGGTATCAAATCAAATTAGAAAGTAGCCGCTTTCTTTGAGTGCATAATTTTCAACCTAAATCGTTATACCCACTGAGGCGTCTTTCACGCACAGAAATGTCGAAAAACGCCATTTTTTGGAGGTCGTAACTCTTGAACCACTGGAGATATTTTGTTGAAAAAAATTTTCTGGGCTATTGGAGGCAAGGGTAAGCTTTTCACAAAAAATATCAAAATGGAAAACAAAAAGTTTGATTCCGCACCACACTTTTAAGTGTCGACTTAAATGGCAACGCCCATAATTAAAATTAAACGCAAAATGTCCATAAGCAATAAAAATCGAAATACAATTTGCCACTTGCCCTTACTCCTATTTTAGCTCAAAATATATTTTAGCTAAAATAATTATGCTGAAACACTCATCAAGATTATTTAAAAAAGCCAAGTAAAATGTTTGAACCAGCTTTTAAGTTAGCAACGAACAATTTCTTAAAATCCATTAGTTTTGCTAAAAGGGCGTTAATATTAAAATTAAGTTTAATTAATTAAGTCATGAGTTTAGGGAAAGGATTATTGTTAACACATACATCATAAAATCGACTCAGAACCATTCTTGGGCAGGGGGTTGGTGGGGTTATAATACCCCCAAAAAATCCTGACTATAGCTGACAACCCCCCCCCCCTAAAATTGGGGGGTACCCTGGACACCTCCCCCCAAAAAATTTGCGGGGTCCCGTCCCAGTACTAAAAACGCTAAAAATGGGGTATTTGAGGTATATCCTAAATGGACACCCCCCTCCGAATTTCGGGGGAATCGGGTAAAAACCGCTCCAATTTTAGGTCAAAAAATCCATTTTATTGCCTTTTGAGCGGTAATATTAAAATTAAGTTTAATTAATTAAGTCATTAGTTTAGGGAAAGTATTATTTTTAACACATTATTTTCATCATTTTTCCAAAATCGGCTGGGGGGGTTAACCATTCTTGGCAGGCGGTTGGTGGGGTTATAATACCCCCAAAAATCCTGACTATTGCCGACAACCCCCCTAAAATTGGGGGGTACCCCGGACACCCCCCCCCCCCCTCCTAAAATTTGGGGGTCCCAATACTAAAAACGCTAAAAATGGGGTATTTGAGGTATACCCCAAAAATATGTTTGGACCTCCCCTCCCCAAATTTCGGGGGTCGGGTATACCCCTTCCCCAAAATCCGTGAGGCTGCCCACCTATGCTCAGAACGATTTTTAAAAACGCATTACACATAACATGAAAAAACAGAACTTCACTTTTAACAAAATACACTCTTGACACTCCTCAAAAAACATCATGATGTGGATTTCATACGTTTTTTTAAAAGATCTACTTCGAATGCTGTAAAATCATTTCATAAAAACGATCTCCATAATTATACGGGGTCAATTCATTTAAAATTGAAGACAGTTGTTTCAGCAATCAACCTTGATTTTTAGACAACAATTAAAAATACCAGAATTTAAATCGGAAATAACCATAAAACTGAATATTGAAATCTAATATGAGAAGAGAGATTTAGATTACCTAGACTCTGGCTATTGGGAACCCGTCCAAACGCTGGTTTATAAATTATAAGATCTTATGCTTTTACTTTTGTTAAAACAAGTGCTATTTTTAATGATTTTCGAAAAATTCAGGGTAATATATATTCCAGCAAAAGACGAAACAAAGTTTCGAAAAAAAAGCCTTATATTAAATGGAATAGTATAAAGCTACATAAGTCTAAAAACTAAATGCCAGAAAAGACTGAAACAAGTATCTTTAAAACCTGTAAATTAATAACAGATTTTGTGAAATTTTCAGAAAAACAAAACCGAATAAAAACAATACTTGTAAAAGCTTTAGTTTGCGTTTTTTAACCATTAATAAAACTTAATTCACATAAATTTCTCTCAAAATGGATTTACTTTTACATGAGTTAACCAGCTGTAAATACCACAGTATTAGTTAAGTCACACGTCGTCAAAAAGATACAAAAAACTATAACGCAAGCGTCACAGTAACCATGAAAAATTTCTGTCAAAATAAGTTATCGCATTGCGCATTAAATTTTGTAATTTATCATTATTTTCGTATAAAGCAAAACGTACCGCCATATTAACGGCTTTTTAAAATCAAATATCAAGTTTTAAGTCCGAAAAACATTGAAAAATTCAGATTTAATATAAGGCGACTTTTAATTTAACAAATACATTGACAGCTAATTTGTTTTATTTAATAAATAGAAACATTAAAGAAAAAGTCGCCTTATATTAAATCTGAATTTTTCAATGTTTTTCGGACTTAAAACTTGATATTTGATTTTAAAAAGCCGTTAATATGGCGGTACGTTTTGCTTTATACGAAAATAATGATAAATTACAAAATTTAATGCGCAATGCGATAACTTATTTTGACAGAAATTTTTCATGGTTACTGTGACGCTTGCGTTATAGTTTTTTGTATCTTTTTGACGACGTGTGACTTAACTAATACTGTGGTATTTACAGCTGGTTAACTCATGTAAAAGTAAATCCATTTTGAGAGAAATTTATGTGAATTAAGTTTTATTAATGGTTAAAAAACGCAAACTAAAGCTTTTACAAGTATTGTTTTTATTCGGTTTTGTTTTTCTGAAAATTTCACAAAATCTGTTATTAATTTACAGGTTTTAAAGATACTTGTTTCAGTCTTTTCTGGCATTTAGTTTTTAGACTTATGTAGCTTTATACTATTCCATTTAATATAAGGCTTTTTTTTCGAAACTTTGTTTCGTCTTTTGCTGGAATTTCCGCCTTTTAATGCATTGAATTCAATGTCATTAAAGATATAAAACATTAAAAAATTTACTCATTTTAAAAGAAACGTCATGGTCTCCTCATGATATGAATACAATAATTTTCATATCCAAAACTTCAATGTAATTTTAAGCAGTATACTATACAAAAATTAAGTCTGGGTAACTCCGTAAAATTGTATGGAACCTGAAAGAACCATATAAATTAGTGTGTTTTTCTTCTGTTTAAATTTTTTTAGTTAGACCTGATTTAACCACTTTTTTGGAAATTAGCTTTATTTGGACTTTTGTTTTGTGCTTGGTTTTTCTGGATTGATGGTTTATTTTTAAACAACAAAACCACACCATTGTAAATGGTTTTTCCAGGTTCCATACAATTTTACGAGGTTACCCAGACTAGTCTTTTCTCGCATTAAATTTTTGGAGTGATTGTAGCTTCATAGTATTCGATATAAAAAAGAGTTTTTTTCTGTTTCGATTTTGATAAATTTCCGTCTATTGAAAAATTGTACCCCGCAGCGCTCACACGTCACCCAAGATTTATTTCATTTTATTTTTTTAAATATTTTTATTGTTGCCATAATATGGCTGCTAATTAGTGGTAAGGATATTTTTTCGCTCTTCCCATTGAAAATTAGTAATTTTTATAAAAAGGTAAGGAATTATAATTTAAACCAAAAAAATAACCACAAGAGAATGTGTATTACTGAATGACGTTACTTAATATGTAATTCAGTAAGGAAAAAAAGTGTCACACGAGTACCCCAGTACCTAATGCGTAACTTAGAAAAAAAACTGGTCGTTTTTCACATGAACAGAGGTTTAACTACGGGCAATAGAGCATATTCGAGAATAAAATTCAGGTGAGGGGGCAATTTAGCATCTACGTGCAAAAAATCAGCTCCAAATATTTACCACAGGAAAAAATTTTTGGGGGACCCCAAAAAAAAAAAAACAAAAAAAAGTTAAGCAAATTAAGCTTATTAGTATGAAATTCAGGTATGTTTAGCAAAAGTTTTTAGGTTTTTAATATCAGAAAAATATGGGTAATATTTTAGTTATGTAAATTGTTTAGATTTTTAGTTGGCTAGAAAACTATTAAAGGTTTTGTTGATTTCGATGACGCCATCAACAACGGTTAACCGCGCAGTGACTTAACCCATTTAATATAAGGGAAAGAGCGCTCCGCGCTCTTCCCTGATGGGTAGACGGGGTGTCAGGTTTTTTAAATTTTTTCAAAATCGTCACCTTAAGATTCCCTAGACAAAAAGAAGGAATTAGGGGATTTGGGTTATCGATGGATAGCTGGTAGTTCTGTAGTTCTTTTAATTGTTTTAAGTGGTTAAAATTAAAGTTGTTATTTTTCTCCTTTTTATGAAAGTCAGTTTTCTTTTTTTTCTTTTCGCAAGACCCTTCTCCCCCTTCCCTCAATCGATTAGCCTATTTGACTTATCGTTGTATAGTTTGAAATCCTGCGCTCCTGGGAATGGGGTTTAGTGGTTTGGAGATCTTGATGTCTTTATGCTAGTTTTCTCCTTTTAACAACCCTTTCTCCCTTTTACAGAATATTTAGTGTGGATGACGTTTGGTATAATTGCTTACAGTTCGTGTTCTGTTACGTTGTGGTTGGGTTTTATTTATAAAAGAAAAAAAAAAAAGAATATCTTTATCCTTTTGATCTTTTTTTTTTTTTAGCCACAGGCCTATCCCCTTCCCCCAACCACAGGGATAGGCTAGAGATTATTGAGAAACTTCAGGAGTTCATAAGGAGTATAGAGGGGGGGTAGTTATTAAAAAATATCAAGAAAGAATCTTTTCTCCTTGACGCCGTTTTTTTGATGTGAGGGAAAGACCTTCGTCCCAAAAAAAATTTATCTAAACGAGGTAGCTATCCGTGGCAGAATAGGTACGGGATATATTAGAGGGGTAGCTAATAGTAGTAATAATAGTAAAAAAAAGCAAAAAATATAGAGAAAATATCTTTTCCGTGTGGTGTTGACGCGGTATTCTGCTATTATATATTCATATGTGTTTGTGGATCTGTTAAAAATTATTTTTTTAAAATATTTATTCTGTTAAAAAATCTTGAGGATGAGGATGCGAAAAAAAGGGCGAAAAAAAACCCAAAAAAGGAAAAATACCTCACAAACACATTAAAAAATGGCTAAAATCTTACAAAAATAATTACAATTTCGGTGAATCTTTTTTTAATAGTTTTGAGCGGATGACGGCACCAATACGGGTGTGAAACGGAGGGGAGGGAAAACTAATAAAACGGCAAAGTGGGGTATCCTGAAAACGTGCACTCAAAATTGCGATTTGATTTACCCCATGTAACCAACCATAGGTGGGCAGCCTCCCCGATTTTGGGGGGAGTATACCCGACAGCCGAAATTGGGGGAGGTGTCCCAAAATTTTTTTTGGCGTATACCTCAAATGGGAACGGCCCATTTCGCTCCCGCCACTTCGCTCCTAGGAAATTTTTGCAAATTTATTATTTTTTGCTGGGACCAACCTCACTCTTGGCTTATTTCGGTCAATTTTATAAATTTATCATAAAAAAAATTTGGTTGATTTTTAGGTTTCGCTTAGGCTTAAGAAAATAATAGGGTTTCCATCTTTAAGAGCGTCGCAAAAAATTTTAATTTACCTCAAATATCCCATTTTAACGTTTTTAGTACTTTAACCCCCAATTTTAGGGGGGTGTCCGGGGTACCCCCAAATTTTAAGGGGGGGTGGCCTTAATCGGGATTTTTGGCGGGAATAACCCCCTGCCCACCTATGCTAGTAACCACCCCAGGTAAAGACATAAGTAGGCAGAGTCGCAGAGTTCCATATACCTTTAAAAATCTAAAAACTGCCGACCGACACCCACCCTCTATAAACTTTTGGGGTAGCCTGGACACTCCGACTCGACTGGACCCCCCCCTCCCATCCTAAAATTTGTGAGTCCCAATACTAAAAACGCCAAAAATAAGGCATTTTTGAGTGATACATTTTAATTTAGGAGGTCGAGTATATTCCTTCTTGTCGGAGTATACGCCGTATACCAGACAAGGGCGTAGCCACGGGGCGTTGTGGGGGTCGCAACCCCCCTTTGGGCTGGCTGAGGTAAAAATTTGGGGGTCCTAAGAGAACAAATTTTAAAAAATTTTCTCGCGCTTCGCTCCGCTCAGCGCTCGACACTTATATACCTTTTTCTACAACTTTTAAGTGGTTTTTAATTAATTTCAAAGACAATTTTGAAAATTTTTTCGTGCTGTCGCACGATTTTTAATGTCATGCCTTTTTAAACCTAAAATTTTTGAAGTTTAACTTAAAACAACCAATGCAAATAACAGCAAAAAGAATCACTTAGCGCGAAGCGCAAAAATTTTTTACCCTTTTTAATGTCTTTTTTATGGTATTTTGAAAATTTGGAGTACAACCCCCCTTTCGAAAAATTTGTATGGAGTACAACCCCCCCTTTCCGAAATCCTGGCTACGCCCCTGATACCAGATATACCTTTTCGTGGTATATCTGGCTCCCGAAACCTGCATCAAAAGAGGAAGAATGGCTTTATTTGGAAATTTTATTCCAGAAGCAATTTCGTGTCCCTCAAAATCGAAAAAAATATTTATAGAGGCGGCCAGAACCATCGCGCTTATAATCTTGCATTGTGGCCCAATTTATTATTACGATTCCACCCATATTTTTCAATTAAACAGCAATCAAGAATGTCAATTAACTACATTTACTTCTTCACCGCCTATGCTTTCCACATCCAAGAAAGCCACCATCATATTGTAGAATACAATAGCAACACCGTCTAAATTACAAAAAAAAAAAGTTAAAACTTTAAACTAATACAAAACAGTTTAAACTTTAAGGTGGAACGATACAGTTAGGATACCCTGTCTGTTTTTGTGTATAACTCGTGCCGTACGGGACGGACAGAAGCAAACTATATGTTGGGAGAAAGGGTATTTTTTTCCGCTCAGTTTGGTATCTTTAACATTTTTGGTTGACCATTCCACAACGAGATATGCTTCGTTGAAAAAAGGTATTTTAAAACAGTTTTTCCCAATTTAACAGAAGCAGAGTTAATATTACGTAATGAATATTTAACCCAAGTTATATACACCAAATGTACATGCCCACAAAGTTTTCAGCGAAATCCCTACTATTGAAGTTTTTTTTAATTTCGTTTTGTTGCTAAAATTGTTGAAATAAAAAATAAAAAGAAGTGATAGTGGAGATTTCGTTAAAAACTTAAAAACTGGCTCGGAATTATGGTACAACTGCTGTGTTAAAAGTTGGGACCAAACTAAATCCTATCAAATGACTAAACTTTCATTTATATTTTTTTGATTTGACGTCGTGAAACTACATTTTCAAACGTTTGTTTAAAACTGGCTTTTAAGAAGTGCGCAGATGGAGCAGTAGCCGAGCGGTTAGAGCGTCGGACTCGGAATAGCGAAGCTCTAGGTTCGAGTCCCCCTGGGCAATATTTTTAACCTCAAAAAATGTTTTTTTTTAATTCTTAATTTTTTAACTAAAAAAAGTGTTCATTATTTAATACTGTATTCAACCCCGAGTACCTGTTTTGAGGTAAAACCAGTATATAGTCAAAATGCCCCCAAGGGGGAGGGGGTCGCTGTCGCAACTCCACTAGTGCCTCCCGGGGGGGAGGTCGAATTGAAAAACGGCGGTCGGATTCGTCATCAAGACTTCCGAAAACCCTCGAGTACAGGTTTTGGGGAAAATTGGTGAAATTTTTGAAATGTATCGTTCTACCTTAACCTTTTAAGAAATAACTCTAGCGCATTAAAGGTGCGGTGCGTAGTCAAACTTTTTGTCTTTGATTTTGATAATTTTTTGTGAAAACATTACCCCTGCCCCACATAGCCCACAAAAATTTTTTTCATCAAAATATCTTCAGTGGTTCAGGAGTTATGACCCCCTAAAAATGGCGTTTTTTGACAAATCTGTACGTGACAGATTGCTCAATGGGTATAACAATTTACGTTAGAAATTATGCACTCAAAGAAAGCGGCTACTATCTACTTTAATTTGATACCTTGAAGGTTAAGATTGGTGCAATATTTGTCAAAATATTGCGTTTCCCGTACAGAAAACCCGCAATTTTTTTTTCCAAACGAAGGCAGTAATTTTGTGAAGTTTAAAAAACCTTTTTTTCCTTTACTTCGTGTTTTTGCGAAAAAATCGAGGGTTTTTTGTAAAAAAAGGCACAATATCTTGACAAATACTGCACCAATCTTAACGATAAAGGTATCAAATTGAAGTAGAAAGTAGCCGTTTTCTTGGAATACATAATTTGTATTGTAATTAAAATCGATATACTTATTGAGCAATCTGTCACGTACAGAATTGTCAAAAAACGCTATTTTTTGGGGGTCATAACTCCTGAACCCACTGGAGATATTTTGTTGAAAAAATTTTGTGGGCTATTGGGGGCAAAGGTAAGATTTTCACGAAAAATTATCAAAATCGACGACAAAAAGTTTGACTCCGCACCGCACCTTTAATTATTAGTAACGTATTTATCATAATAATAATAATAATAAAAAGTTTTAATAACAACATTACTTAATATTATTTTTCCTTAATACTTTTTTAGGAAAAATGAAAAAAAGCTAATTCAAAAGTTTCACGATTGCATTAAATTTTAAAAGAAATAATTACATACCATTTAGTAGGGATTCGCCAAAAACCATAAAATAAACCACCTTATTTACACCAATTTCTTGAAATATTGCAAGAACCTAAACTTGAGAATCACATCAAAGCACAATAATAACAATGCAACATATTTATTATTTTAAAAGTTTCCAACCTAAAACGTTTGTTAACGTTTTATTTTAACAACAGTGCAGTGGCGTGCCCAGGATTTCATTTCGGGGGGGCGGTCTAGGTGAGGGGGGTAAATAGTAATCCTAAAGGGGGGTCGGGGGGCGGCAGCCCCCTGATATGGGGGGTCTGGAGGGCGAAAGCCCCACAGCAGGGTAAAGGGGCAGAGCCCCTTGTCATTGAGGGGCAGAATGTTCCCCCGGGAGAACATTTTTAATTTAAGGCGCTAAAATACACTAAAAATTTGAATTTAAGATGATACTTATTACAAAATTTAAGGTTTTTTTATACCTATATAGGGCCTGACGGACCGGATATCGGGTCCAGTCCAGAAGATCTAGTATAACCAGCCATTTTTGAATCCGGTCCGGTCCAGCCGGATCTTTTTTTAAAAACCGGATCTTGGCCGGATATGAGTTTTTTTACATAAATATAATAAAATTTATTTTATTTTGACACTCCCAACAAAAATTTTAACTTATGTTATAATCCTACAATGATATAAATGTTTTGACCCATAGTTATGATCATACATGGGCACGGGGGGGTTAACCCCCCTCCAAATTCTGAGAAGAGGGGTTTAACCGCCCCCCACTCAGAAGTGGGGGGGGGGAGAAAAAGTTAAACCCCCAATTTAGGAAAAATGAAGAAAAAAATGTATTTAAAATGATTTTTAACCGCCTCTAAACTTAAGTTTTGAAGTCAAAATAAATGTTTTAAGCAATAAAAAGCTCAAAAATGCAAAAAATATACTTAAGTATATGCAAATTTATTTCTTGTTGCCTTTTAATAAAGTTTTTTAAACAATAAATTGTGTTTATCATTTTTTCTAATTAATAAACTATTTAAAATTATTGTTTAACTTCTCTATTTTACTCATTTTCGTTTTATTTTTGAAAAATTATAGTTAAAGGCTCAGCAAGGACATTAACATTAACAATAATCAGACCCGGTCCCTGTTTTATTGCCCCCCCCCCCGCCCAAAAAATGAAAAAAGTACCCTAAAAATATGACGCCGTTTTTGACCTATATGAGCCATATGCGAATTTTTTGCAGGTTTTAGCCTATTCTATATTTTAAGCCCATTAATTTTTTTTTGGATTTTTTGTGCTTTTTTTTCTTTCTTTTTTTTTTTTTTTTTTTCCCCCCCCCCTGCCCGCCCCCCCCGTTTTGTGCCCCGCGCGCCCCCCCTTTGGATGGCCGTGTTTTCCGCGGGGGGGGGGGAGGGGAAGCGAATAATAAAGTAAATAATAATAGTAGTTTAACTTGGGTTTATAATATTAACCCCAACTTAATCATTTTAATAGTTAAAAAACCCCAAAAATGTTAAATTTAACTTGTATTATAATATGATCCAAAAAATGCCAAACAATTCTACACTCAGTGGTATAATTGCAGGTGTGTCTGGTAATTACAACGGATTATGAGGTCATAAATGCTCTTTATTACTTGTCAAAGTTACTATATAAAGTGGCGAAAAATCACAACAATTTATTTTGTTCTCCTCTGTTTTAATGTTTTATGTTAATGTTTTGCATGTTTTGTTGTAAATTTGCTTGTTGGTTTATGTATATATAAATACATAGGTGTTTTGGGCGGACATAGGGGTTCACCCCCCTAGAGCCAAAATTTTGGACCCCCCTAGAAAAAATCCAGGGGCCCCCCTCCCCCCAAAGCTCGAAAGCGGTCTGGCCTGACCCCCCTAGCGAGGCTGACCCCCTTCCCCTTAACTTACCGACCAATTTGGAAGTATATTTTTTATTTACTTTCACAAACACGGTTTTTTTTAGTTAAAAACAGTGTTTAAATATACTTTTTAGGCCTAAATAAACTGTTTTAGTACATAAAATTCAATATTAGACCTAAAAACACTTAAATTATTGAGTTAAAAAAATTTTGTTAAAAAACTGAACCCCCCTGACCATACATGGGCACGGGGGGGTTGGGGGGGGGCCCCCCCCCAAATTCTAGAAGTGGTTTCCCCCCCCCCTCAGAAGTGGGGGAGAAAAGTTACCCCCCCCCCATTGGAAAAATGAAGAAAAAAATGTCTTAAAATGACTTCTACTGCCTCCAAACTTAATTTTGAGGTCAAATGAATTTTTAACAAAAAAGCTCAAAAATGCAATAAAAAGGGCTTTTGACCTAAAATATTTTTTAACCTATTTTTCCTTCAAATCAAAACGATAGGTAAAATGCACTAGAAAAACATATGTATTTTCGTTTCTCGGTTTACCCCCTATTTGGTTTAACCCCCCCCACTCCGGACCAACGTGCCCATGTATGCCCCTGACCCCCCCTAAATTTGAAATCTCGCACTTGGGGTCGATCCCCCTAAAAAGCCAGGGGGTCCGGACCCCCCTAAAAAATTTTGGCCTTTCACCTGGGGGTGGACCCCCTCTAGCGGACCCGATCAAAAACATGTGTATATAAGTGTGTTGTTAGGCTTGGTGGTCTTACTGACGAGTGCAACACTAAGTGCGTTTAAGACTAATGCACAAAACGACAACTGGAACCTGCTGAGGACAAGGAGCTTTACGTCAATTCATTTTAAACCGTATTGCATCCTGAACTTTCAGTGGATTCCAATGTGCAGCTCTGTGGACTTTTTTGTTTGCTTAAGTGTTGTTCACTTTTTTGTTTGCTTAAGTTCACAGTTTTTTGTACTATTTGATTTGTATTTTTGTATTTGTACTATTTTTTTATACTATTTTTGCAGCTCTGTGGACTTTTTTGTTTGCTTAAGTGTTGTTCACTTTTTTGTTTGCTTAAGTTCACAGCTTTTTGTACTATTTGAGATAGTGGTTATGTATAAGTTAATAATATTTTATTTTTAGCTTCAACTTATTCAGCTTAAAATCACAGGCTGTTCATATAAGCTGTTATAGCGCGTTTCATAGTCGCCTTATAAAGCTTATGTGGCAGTTCTGGTGATTACTTTGTCCTGGTATCTTAATAACTTGCTGATGTGGATATAAAAAGACAGAGCACAGTATATAATTAAGTGCTTGCTTTTTATGTTCCATCTAGAAAGTTTACAATCAAAGAAAAATGGAACAACATGTGGCTATATAGCTTCAACTAAAATTTTTTATAATTATGTAACATTAATTTATAATTTTGTTTATAATTTCTTTTATTATTTTAATATATTTATTTTATTGGTACCATTTAGAAAGCTTAAGCTTATACTATTTTTTTTGCTTTGTTGAGGCTATTTGGTATATATTAAGCCCATACAATACCTTTTTATCATTTTATTTTATTATTAAACAATAGTATTGAATTTGAAATATTTTATACAGATCCGGTCCAGATCCGGTTCCGCTCTTTCCGGATCTACCTTTGAATGCCGTCTGACGGGATCCAAAATCACGGATCCGGTTGGGCCCTATACCTATACATTTAAAACAGGTGTTTAAAACGTTAATAAAAGGATAATGCTGTTTATAGTAGTTTTATTAAACATGTATGCTTTAACTACTGAATGGGAAAATCGATTTCAAATCAAAAAACTAAGATAAATTGTCAATTTAAACCACCTGCGTAGCGGGGAAATTTTTTTTTGACTATTAATATGCTTTTGGAAGGTGTGAGGAAAGTTTCTGTATTAATTTTAAAGAAAAATTTTTGTTCTCTACCAAAATTTAAAAAACGTAGGGGTTCCCCTTACAAAAAAAAAACAACCAACTTTGCCGGATTTTGGGGGAGGGGGGCGGCCGCCACCCCCGCTCCCCCCTGGGCACGCCACTGCAACAGTGCAATATTACATTTATTTGAAAAATTTAAAACTAAAATGTTGGCTAAAATAATAAAAATTTTATGCTCAAATGTTCAAAGCAAAACAATCAATATTCTTTAAAAAAAACTCTTACCGCCACCGGATCTACAGAAGAAATGAGAGCCCCAAATAAGAGGCAGTAGACCATATTCAAGCCAAATTGAGAAGCTGAAGGGAAATAACCCGTGCAAAAAATTGCATATAGACACAAAGCGACCAGAACTGCATTTACAAAAGTCCCCTAAATTTAAAAAGTATATGATTAAATGTTTTATCCAGAAATATTATTAAAAAGTGGGCCAAAAGGGAGGGGCAAACAGTGACAAATACAGGCTAACATTAGGTCAGCTTCGAGCTTTTTAAAAGTCATGTTCTGTAAGAGTCACGAATTTTTGGACCTATTTGACACGCAAAAAATCGATTGTGAGCATTTGGGCTCAAATCGATATAGTTTTTAATTAAGATCTTGGGTGTATCAATGAGCCGACTCTTAGTCCAATTTAAGCTAGTTAGTCAGGTAAGGCACCCCCCTAAAGTTGCCCATGTCAGAAAATTTTGGGATTTTTTAGCACTACAAATCTTTTTTTTTTCAATCATAAATAATATGACGGTGTTACACTAGTCGATTTTAATTGCCATAATATATGCAAAATTACCCAAAATTTTAAAAAAATCTGTATTTTTTATAATTTTCGAAAGATTTTAGGGTGAATTCACCAATTTTTTCTTAAAATGCGAAAAAGTAAAATGTTCTCTGCTTTGGGATAATCAATTTAAACACCAATCCAAAGTTCAATTGCAGAGCTGTCCTTTATACACAATTTAGCCCTAAGTTGTACTGGTAGTCTTGTGTAAAAATTTGTTTTAAAAAAGTACCCTTTTTTGAGATCTGCTATTTCAAGCAATCTTTATTTTTACCAAAAAAACGTCCAAAATTGTTTTTTTGCCCCAGAGATTTTACTTTTGGCGCAAAAATTAATGGAAAACGATCGCTTATGTGAGAATTTAACGTGCATTTATAATGGGCCCAGTTTTACGGTTTTTTTATTTTTTTTATTTTTATTATTAGCAAAATGTGACATTTTTAAAATTTTGAATTTTTTCACAATCAAGGGCTGTTTTAATAAAACAATTGTGCACCGGTTTCAAATATAACACTCATTTTATGTAATTTTGAAGTTCAAAGTGATAAATTTGACGTTTTTTTATTCATTTAAGACTTTTTGACTAAACTTTCAGTTTCCTCTAGAAACTATCAAAATCACCCCAGAAGCATCATCATGTGTGCACCAAAACAACTCATTGTATTCCAATCGCCGAGCTGTCCTTTTTTATAATTTCTAGCAACAGGTATTATTGCTCATCTGCAAACAAATCCCAGAAAAAAATAACCAATTTTGATGACAGACAATTCCAAGCGATTTCAATATTTTCTAAAAACTGTAATATTTTTCAAACACATTTTATGTACCAAAGATCTTATTTACTGTGATGTAAAGCGGAACTGAAAACAACTGATAATGTCTAATATGAAAAATTAATATAATAATATGTGGCCCCCAGTTTTTTAGTTTTTTTTATTTTTTATTATGAGCAAAATGTGACACTTTACAAATTTTGAATTTTTCACAATCAATAGATGTTTTAGTGACAAAATTTTGCACCGGTTTCAAATACAACAATCATTTTACGTAATTTTAAAGTTCAAATAATAAAACAATAATATTGATATCAATTGGTATTAACAACATTTGAAATCGCTTAAACACTTTTTTCTTTTTTTTTCTTTTCTAATGATCAGATAACAGAATTAATATCATACTAAGCATAGTTTATGCATAGTTTAATTCTTCTGTTTTCATCATTTCATTGTGTTTATTTTTTTCTTTTTATATTTTTTTTTCTTTTTTTTTTTTTCATCAACAACATCAAATCTGCGACTTAATTGCAGCCAATATGAATCACAATTGTAACTAATTATCAATGAACATAGCTATCTGATATGACTTTAAAGGCTCAAAAAGAGCGCTTATTTAAGTCAGTTCCAAAACTCTTCTTGAATGCATCCAAAGAATCGACAGACTTGGATGGGAGAGATGCCAAGGTGTAACACCTATTTGCAAAAAAAAATTCCTTGATTAATCGAGCTCCATTGCCAATTTAAATGGATGACCACGGGTGGGCTGCAGGTTAAACTTAAAAAAATAATTAGACATGACTTGTCTAATTATTTCAAGACTTGTCCATTAGACAATAATTACATTCTATATATTGGTAACAACAAACAAGATATTGTTTTATTGTAAAATAAATAGACTAAAATTTCAACAGAAACTATTTTATCAACATTAAACTTCATCGCTAACTCAATCTCGCCATCATTAGCAACATTGTCCAGAAAAAAATCTTCTTGGAATCTAATTGTTTCCAAAAAATCTAGACAGATTTCCTTGTTAGACACCATTTCTTCATTAGTTTTTTTACTTTTCAACCCTTTTAGTTGCTTTTGTTGAGTACCACTAGAAAACGTTTTTGACTTTATCTTACAATAGTATTGGCCAAAAAAAGAAGCTATTTGTGCACTATTTAAGTATTCTTTGCTGTTAAAACGATACTGAACATTGGTTAATTTAGCAACTTTCATTTCTTTCTCCACCTGCACAGGATCAAATTTGTGTCCAGTGTTTTGTCCTTGATTAAATTTGTCAATTTAAAAATCTTTTTGCTCAGCAGTAAAAGGGACACACACAAGGCTTCCTTTCAATTAGTGCAAATTTCTCAGGAAGTTTTAGCTCATTAGCTTCACTACTTTCTGTAATAGGGTACTGGTTGGTATTCCGGAGATCGGACAGATCAAAAGTCAATCCGAGATGGCGAGAGGACGGAAAGGGAGGGGAAACCTAAAAAATCGAGGGGGGGGGCCCAAAATCCCCAACGTTATAAAAGGGCTAAAAAAAAATTTCCGCGCTTCGCGCGGAGTGTTTATTACTTCGTTTATGTCACATACTTAATTATTTCCTATTATTTAATAAACATAAGTCTATAAAACCAAGAAAAAAATTTTTACAAACAATTTTATACCTTGAAATTTTCGATTTTCAAAACCCTAACAACTGAAAAAAGAAAACATTGAATTACAACTGAGAAATGCAAAGTGCGAGAAAATGTTTTTAAAATGACTTCTTCTAACCTTTTAATTTTTAATCCTACTATATAACAATCTAAAGAGGGGGTCTATCGTGGTCGTATCAAGATTACAAAACAGAGTAACACAAATTTGGAAGTGAAGACCAATTAAAACATTAAGAATGGGGTGTGGATCCACCGTGATCATACCGAGATTACAAAACAAACTAACACAAATTTGGAAGTGGAGACTACATAATTAATTGAGCGCTGAGCGGAGCGAAGCGCGAAAAAAATTTTAAAAAATGGCCCTTCTAGACCCAGAATTTTTATCTCCTTGGCGACCCAAAAGGGGGGTCTAGTCTAACCCCAAATTTTTCCCTTTGCCAACCCAAAAGGGGGGTCTAGACCCCCTAGCTAGACCCCCCTGGCTACGCCCATGCGAGCCAGATTGGATATTTCACCAGATCAGATCTAGTGACTCGTAGTTTTAATTATATTTGTAATTCATTTTTGTGTAAAATAGCCCTAACTAATTAATAATAGTGTTATTTTAACATAAAGTAGACCACGAAATACTTTAATTAACATAAAATATTTTGTTACAATACTGATATGCCTTCACAAATCCTTATCCAATTCTCATCTTAGTCTATTTTATCTCTTAATCTTGTTTAGAGGTGTGACTCATAAGCACATATTTTAAATTTGCAAACTGTCCCACTTGAGTTCTTAATTTCCGCAAATTTAAAAATGATCAGAAAATTTAGAACATCATAAAATGAATTAGATAAATTAATTTTTTTTAAAAAATTGAGAACAAGGGGAGTTTTTTTAAAATCCATTTCACCAGCAAAAAGGAGTAATCACAAACCTTCCTTATCATTTTAAAACTGCATTTTTCAAAATCGTTTAGTATATTAACGCGAAATAAATAATATAGATATATATTATTAGAAATAAATGTTTAAAAATAGTGTTCTATTCATTTAATATACCGGTCGAAATTAAACTATTTAAATTTATAAGTTTTTGGCTACCAAAGCTTTCTTTCTATCGAAATAAGTCAAGAACAAGCAGTCAAAAAGTGTTCATGATCTTTCAGGCTGATTTTTGTAAAATTTTCAATTAAAAAAATCGCGTTTTTGATTAGCCATTTTTGCAAATGTGTTCTATCCATAAATAATCCTCATATTCTTAGTTTTACAAAAATGTCTTAGCGAGTTTTAAAGAGATTTAAAAAAACTAAGATAATTTTAAAAAACTAATCAAAAAATAATATTTTGAGAACACAGTTAGTTTTTTAAATCGGTTTTACTGGTAACAAACAAGTTATCACAAACCTCCTTATTTAAAGAACTGCACTATTAAAAATCGTTTAACTATCTTAGAAATATATGTTTAAAAAGAAACTTGTTAATTGTTTTTCCTAACTAAGTTTTAAAGTTTTTCCTAATTAAGTTCCTAACTAATACCTAAAATTATAAAATGTTCATATTATAGAAGCACTCTAAAAAATATAAAATGTGCACAATGCACGTTTGGGTAAAATGTGCATAATGTAAAATTTTGTAGTAACTAATACCTTAACAATTGAAAGGTGCACAGTATAAAAGCATATTAAGATCAACATAAAATGTGCATGGTGTATAGTCTAATCTAAAATCATCTTAAATATTAGATGTGCGGCGTGTAAAATATAATCAAAATTCATACTAGGTAAAAGTACTCCCAATAAGAATATAAAATGTGCTAATATAGAAGCACTTTAAAAAATGGAAAAAATTTCCACAATGCAGGTATAGGTAAAATGTGCATAATGTAAAAGTTCCTAACTAATACTTAAGAATATAAAATGTGCATAATATAGAAGCATTTTAAAACATAAAAAATGTGCACAATCCAGGTGTAGGTAAAATTTTATAAAGTAAAAGTTCCTAACTAATACCTTAACACTTAAAATGTGCAAAACGTAAAAGCGTTTTAAGATTTTAAGAAAATAACCCTCTCTCTATATATTATATAATAGCTTAATAATACAAATGAGCACAGTGTAAAATCATTTTAAATAGTTGGCAGAACTGAAGATGTGACATAAAATATGACAAAACAGCAATATAAAATTACAGGTGAGAAACCAGCAGCATGAATCTTTAAAGCGCGTAAACGACCTATAACACATTAATCCTTTCCTAGCTGGTAATCATAGGTGAGAAAGGGGGGGGCAGGGTGGGGTCCACCCCCCTAGCCTCAAAATTTTGGGACCCCCCCTAGACAAAAATCTAGGGGCCACCTTCCCCCCAAATTTCCGAATTTTTTACCCGTGACCACCCTCTAGATTTTGAAATCTGACCCCCTCCCTCCTCCCCCCTCAGGAAAATTTTATGTAGGTTTTTATACTAATTTTCTTTAAAAAACGTGAATTTTCATCACATATTCATCTTTTTTTACATGGAATATGGCTTTTTATTCAATAAAATGTAGTATTATCCTATAAAAAGAACAATTATTAAAGTTATTATGGTTTAAAACTTTTGCTTTGGACACTGGACCCCACCGAACCCCCTCTAGATCTCAAAATTTTGCACCCCGGGTCGATCCCCCCTATAAAGTAGGGGGGTGCCCTGGGCCCCTCCCATAGGTGGGCAGGCTTCGGATTTGGGGGGGGGGGGGGGATTTTGGGGGGGTGTCCAGCAAGACCCAAATTTTGAGGGGGGGGGGGTGTACCCAATATTTCCGCGCTGCCTTAAAATGAGCTTAAAACGCGTAAAAAAACGTAAAACAAGCTTATAAATGCTTTAAAACTGTGTAAGATTAAAATAAGACCTTATTGTAACTTATAAATTTTATTTTTTAATTCTTTTAATAATAATGTGCAATGGCGCAGTCAGGATTTCATTTCAGGGGCGTGGTGGGGGGGAAGAAAAAGTGTTGTCAAAGCGGCGCGAAGCGCGCCGCCTGGCCGCGTAGGGCGCCAGGACGCAAAGCGTCGGCCGGGGGGCTGGGGGGTGCCCCCAGCCGCGGAGGCGAAATTTTTTTAAAATATATACTAAAAACGGCTTAAAAATCGTCTCCTGGTGATCGCGTGAACATACATTTTACTTTTGTTTTTTTACCTAATTTCTACATAATTTCTCTGTGATCTTAAAAATTCAGTCAGGGGGGTGAGGGGAACAATGCCCCCTGGAGGAGAAAATTTATAATTTGAGGGGCTAAAATACACTAGAAATTTTAATTCCAAATGATACTAATTAAATTTAAGGTTTTTTTATAGCTATACTATACTTTATAACATGTGTTTAAAACGTTAAAAAAAGGATAATAGTGTTTATAGTAGTTTTATTAAACATGTATGCCTTAACTACTGAATGGGATAATCGATTTGCAATTGAAAAACTAAGATAAATTGCCAATTTAAACTGCCCGCGTAGGGGGAATTTAAAGGTAATAAAAGGTAATGAACGGGGAAATAAGGTAATAAACACTCCGTGCGAAGCGCGGAAAAATTTTTTAGTCCTTTTATAACACTTAAAAATTTTTCTTTGGGAGGCGAATTTGGGGGGGGGGGTGCCCCGACTGCCAAATTAAGGGGGGGGGTGTCAGCAAAATCTGAAATTTCGGGGGGGGGGTATAACCCCCCCCCCCCCCCCCCCCGCCCACCTATGCCCCCTCCTAGAATTTAAAATTCAATTTACCCCAGGTAATCACCCCCCCCTAGCTTCCCTGACCGTTCTCACTTATGCTGGTATAGGATTGTAACACAGATCTTAAAGGAATGGGTCCCTGGTAGGCAATTCCGCTCCGCGACGTCGGTTCTTTTTCACAGAAATAACCCATTTTTAATAATGAATTTGGACGGTGGCGCTATTATGAAGTAGATATGTATATAATCTTTAAATATATAATGTATGTATACATGGGTGTACGTGTAGCCAAGATTTCGGAAAGGGAGGGGGGTCCAGCCCAGCGTGGTCCTATAAAGATTAAAAAACAAAGTAACACAAATTTGGAAGTGGACCAATTAAAACATTGAGAATGGGGTGGGTCTAGCATAGTCATACCAAGATTACAAAACAAAGTAATACAAATTTGCAACAGGGGACTATATAATTAATGGAGCGCTGAGCGAAGCGCGAGAAAATTTTTTAAAAATGGTCGTTCTAGACCATACATGGGCACGGGGGGGGTTGAGGGGTTAACCACCCCAAATTCTGAGAAGTGGGGTTTAACCCCCCCACTCAGAAGTGGGGGGGGAGAAAAAGTTAACCCCCCCCAATTTTGGAAAAATGAAGAAAAAAAATGTCTTTAAAATGAATTCTAACTGCCTCCAAACTTAAGTTTTGAGGTCAAAATGAATGTTTTAAGCAATAAAAAGCTTAAAAATGCAATAAAAAGGCTTTTTGACCAAAAATTAGTGTTTTTAACCTATTTTTCCTTCAAAATCGAAAAACGATATGGGTAAAATGCACTCCAGAAAAAAAACGATATGGGTATTTTGCGTTTTTCGGATTTTAACCCCCCCCCCTAATTTGGGGTTTAACCCCCCCCCACTCCGGACCAACTTGCCCATGTATGTTCTAGACCCCCCAAATTTTTATCCTTGGCGACCCAAAAGGGGGGTCTACGTCTAACCCAATCCCTTTGCCGACCAAAAAGGGGGGTCAAGTCTAGACCCCCCCCAGTGGCGTGCCCAGGGGGGGGGCGGGGGGGGGGGCTGCCCCCCCCCCGAAATCCGGCGAAGCCGGATTTTTTCGTAAGGGGGGACCCTTACGTTTTTTGAATTTTGGGAGAGAAAATTTTTTTTCTTAAATATTAATACAGAAACTTTCCTGATGCCTTCCAAAAGCATATTAATAGTCAAAAAACCAAATTTTCCCCGCTTCGCGGGTAGTTTAAATTGACATTTTATCTCAGTTTTTCAATTTCAAATCAATTTTGCCGCTCAATAGTTATGGCATACATGTAAATAAAACTACTTAAACATTATTAACCTTTTATTAACGTTTTAAACACATGTTTTAAATGGATAGGAATAAAAAAACCTTTAATTTTGTTTTATTATCATCTAGAATTAAAATTTCCAGTGTATTTTAGCGCCTTAACTAAAAAAAATTTCCCCCGGGGGGCATTCTGCCCCCCGGCCCCCCGGACAAGGGGCCTCCCCTTACCCCGCTTGGGGGCTCTCGCCCCCAGCCCCCCATTCTGGGGGGCTGCCGCCCAGACCCCCCCCTCAGGGTAGTATGTACCCACCCAGACCGCCCCCCCCCGAAATGAAATCCTGGGCACGCCACTGACCCCCCCCTGACTACACCCATGTATGTATATAATCTTTAAATAAATATAAGATTATGGATTAAAAAGTTTGTGATACTTGACTTTATAATCAAGACAATAATATAAATATTACTATTCTATTATTATGTAATTATTAAACAAAAACTATGATTTCTAATCTAATTATATAAATATATAAACACATACACATTATTATTAAAAGAATTAAGAAATAAAATTTATAAGTTGCAATAAGGTCTTATTTTAATTTAACACCGTTTTAAAGCATATAAGCTTGTTTTGTTTTTTACGCGTTTTAAGCCGATTTTGAGGCAGCGCGGAAATATTAGGTATACCCCCCTCAAAATATGGGTCTTGACGGACACCCCCTCCTAAAATTTGACCCCCCTCCCAAAAAAAAAAATCCGAGAGGCTGCCCACCTATGCACTGGACGCCCCACCTGACCCCCTCTAGATTTTAAAATTTTGCACCCCAGGTCGACCCCCCCTAAAATTGGGTCGACCCCAGGTCGACTCCCAGGTGGTAATTCTATTAATTTTTTAAAGTAGTGTCTCAGGTTAATTAAATAGGAGTTAATTAAAATAAAAGCGGGTATTGTTTTTACTAAACCCTTAAGGTTTATATTAATTCTAAAGGGGTATGTGGTTTCATTGCATGTTAAATTATGCCTTCACTAGTCTTGCACTTAAGTAAATATTAATAAAATAAAAATAAAAAGCTAGGGGGTCCGGACCCCCCTCCTAGAAATAAAAATTCGATTTACCCCAGGTAGCCACCCATCACCCCCAGCTGCCGGGACTGTTCTCACCAAGGGCGTAGCCAGGGGGTTGTAGGGGTGGCAACCCCCCCCCCCCCTTTTGGGTTGGCGGAGGTAAAAATTTGGGGGCGAAGAGAACAATTTTAAAAGATTTCCTCGCGCTTCGCTCCGCTCAGCGCTCGACATTTATATACCTTTTTACAACATTTAAGTGATGTTTTTAATGAATTTCAAAGACAATTTTAGAAAATTTTTTCGTGCTATCGCACGATTTTTCATGTTATACCTTTTTAAACCAGAAATTTTTCAAGTTTAACTTAAAAAAACAGTGCAAATAACAACAAAAAGAATCACCTAGCGCGAAGCGCAAAAATTTAACCCTCTTTTGATGTCTTTTTTATGGTATTTTGAAAATTTGGAGTACAACCCCCTACAACCCCCTCTTTTGAAAAATTTGTATAGAGTACAACCCCCCTTTCCGAAATCCTGGCTACGCCCCTGGTTCTCACCAATGTTGATACACCCAAGATCGGAATTAAAAAAATATCAATTTGAGCCCAAATGCTTACAATCGATTTTTTGCGTGTCAAGCCTATTTCTGAATGTTACAGAACATGGCTCTTAATTGGCTGAAAAATCACATGCAGCAATGCAGATTTTTTCATCTTTTTTCTCAAGTTAATGACCACTAACTAAACATCATACCGATATACTACTATAATTTATATTTCTGTGTGAATCCTGTAATAATGAAAAGTCCTGAAGATTTTATGCAAAACCTAAAAAATAATATTTAGATTTTCTAGCTTTACTGACAGGTATACCTTAAGAGTTAAGCTATTGACATATATAAGTTGCACATTAAGAAAATTCGTGCATTAATCAAATCAATGAAAAATTTACAACCGAAAGTTAATTGCAACCATCACGAAAACTACCTAACCATCTAAAACTACTTCATGTGCCATTGAGCCAACAGGCAGGATCGTGCAGACTTTTGTGCAGCACGGAACAGACCTACAGGTACGGTACCACCTGGTTGCTGGATTTTTTTCTTTTATAGAAATAAGTCCAGCTTGGGATGGCTAAAATATTGTTATTGTACGTCGACAATACATGACACTTTTCCATCTAGCAAACCAGTGGACAAATGCAGCTCTTTTTCCCTTGTGTTGAGTTTGTAGCGCTAGTCTTGCAGGAACACTATGCTGCTCAGCTCATGTATGACGTTAAAAAAAATTAGATCAATATCAGGCGATTTAAAAATCCTTTATATGAAGACCTTGGAATGAATAAACACTGCGAGCAGTGAACACTCTAACGGTAAAGGTTGCCAACATAAACACCGTTATTGATGTTGGACGAAGAGCCTTCAACCATGTGAGTGAAATTTTGTCGCCCCTCCTGGCTTGTTTTTAGCGCCTGCTCTTTGCATAATCTGCATGGGGAAGATAAGCTTCATGTAATGAAACAACAACGCACATAAAAAATGGTGAAATGTTAGAAGGGAAAATATTATACACTAGTGATGATAAGATTTAGTTTTCCAAACCGAGCAATTCCCAATTGGAATAATTTAGACTCCTCCCAAGTTTCTGTAAAAACCGTTAAAAAATTTAGGAATGCAATTCAATCAATTAATGTATAATTTTATTGATTTTGTTTGTGCTCAGTACAGTATTAGTGTTGATGTTTGTGCTAAGGCATCAACCTGCTGAGCCATTTTTTTAGCAAAATAAATGTTTTTTTTCTTACGTACTAATAAACCTGTGTTGCAATAGGATCGCATATTTTATAATAAAATTAAAAATAATCTAATAATAAAATTTTATGTTTTTTTTAATCTTTTGATATTTTTCTTTTTCATATTTCTTTTTCTTTGTTTTTAAACACATTTACAGTATTTAATCTATAACTTTATTATGTGTTGTGTTTTTCTGTCTTTCCTTTTTTTTTTCATGCAGTAACTTGTTGTGATCTAACAATTGTAGCACTTTGTGATTTTCTTTCTTTTTTTGTGTTGAGTGTTTGCTAAAAATAAATGATTTGATTTGATTAGATGTAAGATCTGTTATAACTACGAGCTTTAAATTTTGAGAATGGAGTTTTGCTTTTTCGGAGCTCCTAAGCAACCAACGCAGAAGTTTCGTTTTATTTTTGTTTAAATTTTATGAATAATTAAAAAATAATGCCACAGATTATTTTGCCATTTTTTGGAAACTAAATTTTTTCAGAAATTATTAACAACGATATAAACAGTTCTAAAATGCGGATAAATTAAATCATACTACAACATGCGCAAATAATCTTGAAATTGCTCATAATAAAAGGCGGACTTTTGTAACTCTTTCCGGTTTAAATAGCTGGAGCTCTAGAGCATGATTTGGAGTGGAGGGTAGGAATATCGCTAATAAACACCAGCTTGCTTGTGTACGCTTTTACTTAATCTACTTAAACAGAACAGTATTAAACTTACAATTACTGCATAAATTAATATTGGTCCAAGATTTTTAAAAAAAGCTTTGTCATGCAGAGAATATGCTGCATCCAGGATGATTCTAAATAATAAATAAAATTTTTAAACTAACAGACAAGGATGTGAAGATTTTTTTCTTTTTTATTTCATCTATCGTACTTCAGGTTTCAATTAAATTTTGTTATAGTTTGCAGTTTTTTACTTTCTTAAAATGCGGGTTTTTTTAACTTTTAGCTGTTGATATAAGAAATTAACTAATACTTGAATAAGGTTTGAATTTAATTTATTATAACTTTAGATAATTTCCTTATAGATTTTTAAGCTTGTTTTTGTGCCTTTTTTGTATATATAAAGAAAATCAGTTAAACCGTTAATTTAAAATAGAAAAAATTAATCAACTGTTTCAGAAAAAAAGATTGCCCAAATAATTGACACGTTTCATAGCTGTGATTACAGGCTGGTTTTTATTTAACTAAAATAGTAAGATTTTATTTTAAGAATCAGACCTGTGCCCGGTCTGGAAATGCTCCTTCCCTGCAAAAAATGAAAAAGTACCCTAAAATTATGGCGCCACATTTGACCCATAATGACGCCATCATTGCAAATTTTTTGCAGTTTTTAGCCTATTTCAATGCATTTTGAGCTTTTTTAGACCTATTTTTACTTTATTTTCGCTTTTTTGTCCCTTTTCCCTTCTTTTTTTCTTTTTTTTTCTTTCTCCCCTGCTTGCCCACCCTCAGTTTCAAAAAAGTTGCCCCTCCGTGCAGTGGCGTGCCCAGAGGGGGAAGGGGGCCGCCCCACCTACCCCCCGAAATCCGGCGAAGCCGGATTTTTTCGTAAGGGTGGACCCTTACGTTTTTTAAATTTTGGGAGAGAAAAATTTTTTTCTTTAATATTAATACAGAAACCTTCCTGATGCCTTCCAAACGCATATTAATAGTCAAAAAACCAAAATTTCCCCGCTACGCGGGTAGTTTAAATTGACCATTTATCTTAGTTTTTTGATTTCAAATCAATTATCCTGTTCAGTAGTACATGTTTAATAAAACTACTATAAACACTATTATCCTTTTATTAATGTTTTAAACACATGCTTTAAATGTATAGGTATAAAAAACCTTAAATTTGTAATAAGTATCATCTGGAATTAAAATTTCTAGTGTATTTCAGCGCCTTAAATTAAAAATTTTCTCCCCCGGGGGCATTCTGCTCCCCGGACCCCCCTGACAAGGGGCTCTGCCCTTTGACTCCGCTGGGGAGCTACCGCCCATTTCTGGGGGGCTGCCGCCCCCCCAGACCCATAGGTGGGCAGGGGGGGGGTTATACCCCCCAAAATTTCGGATTTTGCTAACACCCCCCCTTAAATTTGGGGTAGTCGGGGACACCCCCCCCCCAAATTCGCCTCCCAAAGAAAAATTTTTAAGTGTTATAAAAGGACTAAAAAATTTTTCCGCGCTTCGCGCGGAGTGTTTATTACCTTATTTTCTTGTTTATTACCTTTTATTACCTGTAAATTCCCCCGCTACACGAGCAGTTTAAATTTCCCTGCTACGCGGGCAGTTTAAATTGGCAATTTATCTTAGTTTTTCAATTTCAAATCGATTATCCCATTCAGTAGTTAAGGCATACATGTTTAATAAAACTACTATAAAACACTATTATCCTTTTTTTAACGTTTTAAACACATGTTATAAATGTATAGTATAGCTATAAAAAACCTTAAATTTTGTAATTACTATCATTTGGAATTAAAATTTCTAGTGTATTTTAGCGCCTCAAAGTATAAATTTCCTCCGGGGGGCATTGTTCCCCCCCGAACCCCTCTGACTGAATTTTTAAGATCACAGAAAATTATGTAGAAATTAGGAAAAAAACAAAAGTAAAAGGGGGGGGGGAATAAACACCAGCTTTTTTATTCTAGCGTTTTTAAGTTTTTTTAAGCACGGAGCTTCAACCTAATGTTGTACTGATTTAGTCAATAATCAAAAAGCAACACCATAGACTATTTAGTCAATAAAAATACTGTGTATGATAAAAAAAATCTGCATACAATGTCGTCAATCCTAAACTGGATTTTATAAAAAACAATAATATGCAATTATAGAGCCTATAAACTCCAATTAATTTTACACAGCGCGTTGTAAAAACGAAAAATTGTTTTAAGCAACAATGACGTCGCTAAAAAATTTTCCTTCACAGTCACTGACGTGACTTCTTGTTTTTTAATGATCTTTTAATTCTACTTATTGTTGTTTTTTAACGTTCGAGCCAATTTTCTACTATCCATGTTTATTATAAAATGGTCTTTACTACTTTATAAAAAGACAATACGTACGTCTTGCATACTGATTGCCCCTGGATCCAGTCACAATTGAGACAAGCTACATTGTGATAACGCTAATGTTTGTTAATATTGTTATGTGTAGTATATGGTTGCGCAGTTTGTGCTGATGCTGAGTAACATTAGCCTTGCATATTCTGCTTTATGCGGAATAAATGAACTTTATGCAAAATAAAATAACTCCGACTTATAAAGTTTATAATATTTGTGCTAAAAAAATAAAAAGAGTCGCAATTATAAGTATTTAAGAAGATTCTGGTTTATTCTTTTATGCTAACCAGGATATGTTTTAGCCGCCGCCCAGCAGCGTAGCCGGCGGTTCGTCGTTGTTTATCTTATACTTTATGTTTATTATAAAAATACAGTGCAAGGGGACTAATGTTACTTATTAGAAATAAATAAATAAAACTATGTTTGAATTAAATCTGGCTGACCTCGTAAATTCTTATGAGAAACATGAGTGAACCAATTAAAATTGTTTAATTATGACATGTTTGTTTTTAAACAAATAAGAACGCATGTTTTTTTTAATTTCCGCCTTTTCATAAAATATGTATAAAGTATCAGCTTTATCTTTGTAAAAAATGCATTTTTGATCCAAATTGAGTAATTTGATAAATAATTGTTAAACTTTGTTATATAATCTTTAATATTAAACGTTTTTGCTGAAAATTGTAATTCGGTTTATTGTTAAATAGTCGATTCAATATTGCAAATCATCGAAGTCAGCTAGGTTTTATTTGCCTTTAAAAAAATTATCGCCAAACAATAATTTTTATTTAGTTCATTGCGTTAAGCTTATACTTTGGTTTAAATTATTCTTTGTTTAGCTTATTGTATAAGCATGTAGAAATAAGTAGAATAATATAAATGTATAAAATGATGAAAACAATAGTGATTTTTGTGTTTTTCTAAAAACCTCTTAAACATTAGTTTTCTTTTTACAGAATCTAAAAGAGCGTTAAATTATGCATGTGCAAAAGTTGTATGATATATTTTGATAAATAACTCAATGCCAAAAGTTTTGTGCATGACAAGCAACTGCAAGTTTTACGTAAACATTTTAAAAAATTTCATAACTAACAATATATTAACACTTAAAAAACACATTGAACTTGAAACGGTATAAACGCGCGTGAAACGCGTTGTTACTTTTCACTCCGGTGTCAAACACTCCTGAGCGTGTTGTTTTAAAAGTATGGTTAAATTATATTTGCTGATCTTGTATGTATATTGTATGATATTGTATGAAAATTGATATTGTATGATTTTGTATGATATTGTATGAAAACATCAACGGATCAGTTAATTGTGCAATTATGACGTTTAAATAAAACAACAAACCTAGTTTTTTTTTATTCTCGCTTTTCACAAAGATATATAATAATTAATTAACTTTTGCTGAAAACCGTTTTTGCCCAATTTTTATAGTTGCTTGGTTGGTAAATTTTAAAATTTTTAAAAGTAATTGATTGGAAACGGAAAGTCAGGGGCCTATTTCATAAAAATTGCTTGTAATTAATTTACAGCTGTAAATTAATAAACGCATATTTTTCTTTTGCATTTTAATTAAAAAATATATTAATAAAATTGCGTTTAGAATTTAAAAAATTACATGTCTGTAAATTCCGTATATTCCACAGTTACGTACGTATTTTTTAATTAATAAAATAAGAAGAAATGAAATGCGTTTATTAATTTACAATTACAGAAATCTTTATGAAATAGGTAGGACCCAGATGTTATTCAATTTTAATGAGTTATAATTTTTGCATAAAATATGTAAACTTAAAATAAAATATTTATTTATGCTAAACATTTTTTTAACTCCAAAAGCTATAAAGAAGTTTTTTTACTCATTACAAGTCTAATTTAGAATTGAGAGGAAATTTCTAATTAAAAAAAACGCATCCACATATTTTATGTTTTATGTGGCTTTAAATAGAACTCAATTCAACTTAAATTTAAACAAAACATTTGTAAGTAGTGTAGTGTAAGGTGCTGTGAAATCATTTTCCATGGTACAAAGTTTTGAAAAGTCCGAGTTTTATTAACGAAATTATATCATTTAGATAATTGCTTTTTTTTAAGTAAATGGAAAATTGAGTAACAAAAAATCATAATAACTAAACAAATTTAATGATTCAATAAGTTATGAAAATGTCTATAGTTTACTATTCGTATTTCACTCGTACTTCCACGTAAATAATGCGACATAAACGTTATATTGTAACTTGTATTTCTAGTTTTTTGTCAAAAAACTGATTTGTTTAGTTGAAATCCTATTTCCCTAAAAAAATCTGGTCTCAAAAAATCTATTTTGAGTTTAAAAAAACAAGTCGACGTGAAATTAAACCGGTGTAATTTTTGAAATGAAATAGTTTACGGATCTATATTTTTAAATTCATAGAATAAATTAGACCAGGTAGTAACGAGTATGTAATAACTTTTCAATTTTACCTTTTGCACTATAGTCGAAAACTTTTGTAACAACGGACAATAATTTAGAGTAAACTAAAACAACTAAACTAAAACAACGAAAACCAATATCTTTTTTTTAGTTTCTGTGAAAGCTTTTTACTTTAACTAGCAAACAAACTATTTAAAAAACTAGCAATTGTCATTGGTATTGACTGAGACCTTTTCTATACATGAATTAAGGCTCCTAAATAAATTTTACACTATTTGGAAACTATGATTAAAAACAATTGAATTTTGCCATAACAGTGCAAAAAAATTGTTTTTATGGTAAAAGTTTAAATGAAAACATAATTCCCCCAGTTACAAATTATTCTACATAAAAATACTGTAACCATGGTTAAGCATTGTCACATCAAAATGACTCATATTAAAATCTGAGCCCATATTAAACCGAAACATTACCAACATATGGCTATATAATTGGGTTTCAAAAAACCCTATACTTTCGTGATAATAAAAAAGGACGTTTTCTTACTTAGGATTGAACTAAAGATTAGTTTAAGCTTACAAGCAAATCTTTTCTGAGTTAAAAAATTAAGCTTTAGAGTTAATTAAAATGTTAATTTTTACGGTGGAGAGATACAGTCGGCAGGCAGTAAAGCACTAATTTTTAAAATTAGAAATAAAAAAAACTTATATTATTTACTTTATCGGCGAAATGTAGTTTGATCGTTTCCGTTTTGAAAATTTATTTTAGCTAGGGTACACAATTCACACCCATTAAGTAAAAATAAGATATTTCAGCCCTTCCAAAAGTATTATGCTTCAATTTTACAATACATTACATA
Organism: Microlaimidae sp. YZB2_3; assembly: GCA_030248175.1. Classification (NCBI taxonomy): domain Eukaryota; kingdom Metazoa; phylum Nematoda; class Chromadorea; order Desmodorida; family Microlaimidae; species Microlaimidae sp. YZB2_3. The sequence continues at coordinate 31,064 of JASAMX010001743.1, read as the reverse complement.
ACAAATATTTTTCTGTATTCCTTTTTTAAATGAAAAAAATGATGTAAACTTTGAATGATTTTGAAGGAAATTAATATGTAGAAAAAAGTCTCAAGGAGTATTTTGCATAGTGTTATTGCGCATAAGAAGGCGAAATAAAAACGGACATCAAAAAATACCCAAAATATTTTTACACGTAACAGTTTTTAAACAAAAAATATAATGAAGATTTCAAAGCAGATTTTGCATAGTGATTTTAGTAAAATACAGGCGGGATAAAACCGAAAATGAAAAAATATCCCACAATTTCTTACCAAAACAATCTTTGAAGAAAATATTATGTTAACTTAAAATAAACAAATTAAATGAACCATAGAATAAACTGAATCATATATTCCTGAACCCATTAACTCTTTGGGATTTTTTAGTCCAAAAAGCATTAAAAATCAGCAGAAGGGATTTTGCGCCACTGCTGCTCACTGTTAAACTTTACACAGGCCGGAAGTGAAACCTGGAGTTTACTACAAAGCAGCATTTGCATTAAATTCCTTCTGCGGATTTGTAGCAAAAAGAATTCCAAAGGGTTAATAAAACACACACGTTTTTCAATTTGTGTCCTACATTTTACCGTTAAACAACGCAAAAGAAAAAATTTTTGAACACTAGAACGTGGGAGACGAATTGGGAGGATATGTACGTTTTAGTAATGGCTTCAAGAATTATTATTCAGCTTATTCTATGGTGCATTTAATTTTTCAATAATAGTTTACCCTTTTATAATAGGTTTTTTGTTACAAAAATTGTTTCTCATAAGAAGCTTTGAGTATTCTTTAAGGCTGGTTCATACTTATGTAGAAACGTCCTTTGGACAAAGTCCAAAGGACGTTTTTACATAAGTATGAACTAGCCTTTAGTGTCCATTTTTATCCCGCCTCCTTTACTAATATCATTAGGCAAAATTTAAAAAAAAAATATTTTGTAAACTATTTCTTCCTAGGGATACGTTTTAAGTTCCTATTTTCGGCACTAAGTTCTCGACATCTGATCCTCAGTTTTTTTGGTCTTAAGTTGCAGCTCTAAATGCCCTGAGGTCCAATTAACCTAAATCCAACATCTTGCTAGCCGCGCCATTTATTTCAATACTAAAAAGTTCACAATTAAAAGCGGAAGAATAAAAATTTAATATTAAAAATCGCTGCGAAAATACTGATCATTCGAAAAACAATTGTTTTCCACTGTAGTGAAAGTTCGAGTTTTTACACCTTTCAAAAAATCATGTTAGTTTTGTCGAATTATAATTAGGCGGGTGTTACTTGTTAAGTAGAAAAGATATAATCCTGAAATTAACACGGAGTAAGGCACACGAATTGTAAAAAAAACTTGTTAAAATAACAAATCTAATTATTTTTTCGAAACGTAACGGCTCAGATTTTTGACAGATTTCCTTCCTTAAACACACAGGTGCGAGAGAAATTAAAACTTTAAAACGGCAGCCCTTTGATCCAAAAGATCAGCCACCCTTGACTGAAAACGACGACAAAAATCGCGAGTGGCTGTATTTTCCCCTCTCGTTTAAAACACACACAGGACAAAAATAGGATAGACACAACAGCACAGTATGAGCACGCTGCAACAACAGGGAAAGCTAAATGATTCCAAGCCATAAATCATTATTGTAATAATTCTGATTGGTTAATTTTTTGGCGTACTAATTATAGTCTGACCGAACCAGCCAGGTTTATTTATCATTTTTTCCGTGATTTTTCATAAGAAAATACTATTTTGTTTTGAAATGTAAGAAACTATCCTTCAAAAAAAATCTAAGAATAGAGCAGAAAAAAGGGGCGATTTCTCCCCGGGCGTGTGTTTAGACAGAAAAGATGTGGAGATGGACATTATTTGCACCACAAGAAATTTTTTTTGATTTGGCCAGCTGCCCACTGAATAAAAAATTCTACCATATAATAATAATTTATTTATACGTTGAAGGCATCAAATTAGAGCAGAAAGTAGCCGCTTTTTTTGAGTGTATAATTTGTAACATAAATCTTAATACCCATTGAGCAATTTGTCACCTACAGAATTGTCGAAAAATTTTTGGGGGTCATAACTCCTAAATCACTGCAGATATTTTCTTGAAAAAATTTTTGTGAGCTATTGGGGGCAGGGGTAAGTTTTTCACAAAAATTTATCAAAATCTAAGACAAAAAGTTTGACGCCGCACCGCACCTTTAAATAATTCTAAAATCACTTTGCAATCGATCAATGTCACGTTAGGAATAATTTGAGTACGGTTTGATAGAAAAATGCCAAAGCATTTTCGGTTTTTTTGAAAACCGCGCAAAAACTGCTGAACCTACTATTTCTCAAATAAACATCATACAGAACGTCCGATCAGCTGTGTGCCAACTATGCTTATGCAAATTGTTTGTTACGTGACTTTGGTAGATAGAAAGTTTTGCACTGATTTGTTAAAAAATGCCTATTGACATTTAAAAACAAAACAACAAAGAAATGTTTCTGTTTTATAAATCATACAAAATGTGTATTTCGTGTTTTGCCTTCGGTAAGAAATTGACAGATTTGTGTAACGAATATACCATAAATATTTTAATGTATTATGTGTTATTAAGTGTATGTCCAACCATACACAATCTTTTAAAACACATTGACCTATTGTGTAAATGTGTCTAAACATATTATAAAATTTGAGTCAGTAATGTATCTATTATCTATTTATTATTTATCTAAAACATAACTAATAAGATAAAATAAGATAGTATTTATTTTGCAATAAGCCGAAACCTACTAACGCATTATTAACAAATGCACTATTAATAAGTAAGCACCATGTTATTGTTTAACTATGTATTTTAAATTTTATTTTCCAGTAGTTGTCTTTGTGCGGACACTTAATTAACCTAAATTTCATCTTTCATTTATAACTAACCACAAACAGCATAAAAGACACATAGAGAGAACAAAATCAGGGTAGAGCGCGGAGCGCTCTTTCCCTTATATTAAATTGATTAAGTCACTGCGCGGTTAACCGTTGTTGATGGCGTCACGAAATCAACAAAACCTTTAATAGGTTTTTAGCCAATTAAAAATCAAAACATTTTACATAACTAAAATATTACCCATATTTTTCTGATATCAAAAACCTAAAAAATTTTGCTAAACATACCTGAATTTCATACTAATAAGCTTAATTTGCTTAACTTTTTTTGTTTTTGTTTTTTTTTGGGGTCCCCCAAAAATTTTTTCCTGTGGTAAATATTTGGAGCTGATTTTTTGCACGTAGATGCTAAATTGCCCCCGCACCTGAATTTTATTCTCGAATATGCTCTATTGCCCGTAGTTAAACCTCTGTTCATGTGAAAAACGACCAGTTTTTAACAAGTTACGCATTAGGTACTGGGGTACTTGTGTGACACTTTTTTTCCTTACTGAATTACATATTAAGTAACTTCATTCAGTAATACACATTCTCTTGTGGTTATTTTTTTGGTTTAAATTATAATTCTTTACTTTTTTATAAAAATTACTAATTTTCAACGGGAAGAGCGAAAAAATATCCTTACCACTAATTAGCAGCCATATGACAACAATAAAAATATTTAAAAAAATAAAATGAAATAAATCTTGGTTGACGTTTGAGCGCTGCGGGATACAATGTTACAATAGACGAAAATTTATCAAAATCGAAACAGAAAAAAGTCTCTTTTATATGGAATACTATGAAGCTACAATCACTCCAAAAATTTAATGCGAGAAAAGACTGGTCTGGGTAACCTCGTAAAATTGTATGGAACCTGGAAAAACCATTTACAATGGTGTGGTTTTGTTGTTTAAAAATAAACCATCAATCCAGAAAAATTAAGCATAAAACAAAAGTCCAAATAAAGCTAATTTCAAAAAAAAGTGGTTAAATCAGGTCTAACTAAAAAAATTTAAACAGAACAAAAACACACTATTTTATATGGTTCTTTCAGGTTCCATACAATTTTACAGAGTTACCCAGACTTAATTTTTGTATGGTATACTGCTTAAAATTACATTGAAGTTTTGGATATGAAAATAATTGTATTCATATCATGAGGAGACCATGACGTTTCTTTTAAAATGAGTAAATTTTTTAATGTTTTATATCTTTAATAAATGACATTAAATTCAATGCATTAAAAGGCGGAAATTCTAGCAAAAGACGAAACAAAGTTTCGTGATTCAGAAATTCAGAAATTCAGATTTAATATAAGGCGACTTTTAATTTAACAAATACATTGACAGCTCTTTTGTTTTATGTAATAAATAGAAACATTACAGAAAAAGTCGCCTTCCATTAAATCTGAATTTTGCAATGTTTTTCGGACTTAGAACTTGATATTTGATTTTAAAAAGCCGTTAATATGACGGTATGTTTTGCTTTATACGAAAATAATGATAAATTACAAAATTTAATGCGCAATGCGATAACTTATTTTGACAGAAATTTTTCATGGTTACTGTGACGCTTGTGTTATACTTTTTTTGTATTGTTTTGACGACGTGTGATTTAACTAATACTGTGGTATTTACAGCTGGTTAACCCATGTAAAAGTTAATCCACTTTGAGAGAAATTTATGTGAAATAAGTTTTATTAATGGTTAAAAAACGCAAACTAAAGCTTTTACACGTATTGTTTTTAATCGGTTTTGTTTTTCTGAAAATTTCACAAAATCTGTTATTAATTTACAGGTTTTAACGAGAATTGTTTTAGTCTTTTCTGCCATTTAGTTTTTAGACTTATGTAGCTTTATACTATTTATTTAATATAAGGCTTTTTTTTCGAAACTTTGTTTCGTCTTTTGCTAGAATATCAATTGCATTTTTAGTTATAACATAAAATATATTTTTTTATGTTGTGTGATATATTCATATATTATGAAACACTAAAATTCGTTTTATAGTTAAATAAAGTACAAGCCATGGACTCCAGTTTGTTATTACAATCTTAAATGTATTCTAATGGTTGAATTGGCTCACATTCAAAAGAGTCCCGGCACAAAAGAGCCCTGAAAAAAATCACAGCTGGCATAAAAGAGTCCTGGCACAAAAGAGTCCCGGCACAAAAGAGTCCTGAAGAAAATGCGTTCATGCGCCCACGCGCTTTGAGCGCTGAGGTCGGCACAAAAGAGTCCTGGCATAAAATCAATTTTTCACAGCTCTCATACAATGTTCACACCTCAGCTGTCTTCCAGTTTATGACGTATTTCAACACGTCGTTACTCTGACATAATGAGTCAAAAGCGTCGTAAAATACTCGTAACTGTGACTCTTTTTATATCTTTACACATAAATAATCCAAACAAAATGAGTCACGTTGATTTTATACTGATTGTGACTCTTTGTCAAAGTAACGACGAACAGTTAATTTAAAAAATTTTTTAGCTAATTTTTTTTAAGTTGCTTTTTTTTGGGAAAACAAATGTTATATTCCAATAATTACAGTTTTCAATCTTTTCATTAGCGAGCTGGAGAAAAGTTACCCAGATTTTTTAATGTGGTTTTACGTTTTTTGAGCTAAAGAACGTTTGCGTTAGACTTCAAAAGAATTTCAAAAGTTTCTGTAAATTTAAACATTTTTCTTTGAAAGACCGCTAATATTTTAACGACAACTTAAAACATGGGGGCATTTTCATAAAATTATACACTTAATTCATTATGTGCAGTAGTTGTGTTAACGAGTCATTATTGACTAATCAAATAAGTTTTAATCAAATACAAAACTAATAATTAATCACAAACATTTTTATTGTAAATAAATAATAAAGCGTTTCAGTAAAAAATTCGTATTTAACATTTTTAAATCGCTTTGTTATTTTTCCCTAGAAAATTTTTTGAGTTTAGTGAATATTTACTTTACTTACTGCGTATTTTGTGGTGTTATCATGTAATTTAAAGCTATGCTCAATAGTTTTGCTTTTCTGGTGTATTTGTTTGCATTGCGTTATGATCAGAAGGATTTTAAATAAAACATTTAACATTAATAATTCGTGTAATTTGCGTAATTCAAATGCCAAGTATTTACTAAAAAGTTGACAAATATTTGGTTAAATAGCTGCCAACACTACTCACTAAGCATCTGATAATAAAGCTACTATTTGGTAAAAAATTACCAACTAGTTTCGAAAAATCAACCAAATATTTAGTTAAAAAACACAGAAAAATTAAATTTAAAAAAAATACTACATAATTGGTAAAGAACTACAGAAACCTGTATTGGTCTGGAGGTATAACCATATTTGGTTGTTTTTTATCGTTATTTGGTTAAAATTCACCAAATGGGCGGAGAGAGTGTCTTCTTGTGTTTTTTTTGTTTGTTTTTTTAATCTGTAGTTGTGCGCAATGGCACGCAAAAAGTCCCAGTGGTCTGGTCATCTTGTTGTCTGACATTTGCGGTCGTTCTTACAATTACGATTAAAACACTAGTTTAATAAAAATTGTAATATTTTAACAATGAACAAAAAATTTATGCCAACTAGAATCATTATTTAGATATGATTTTGTTTGACATACACTCAATTATGACAAAAACACTAATTCAATATTATATGATTTATACCCAAATACTAACATGATTTTTTTTCTTAGTTTTTAAACGCTTTACAAAGTTTAAAGCGTTTTAATAAATAAAAAAATAAAAATACTTGAAAACATTAATTTTTTTACCCGCGAAATACTTCACACAACCTCTTAAGAGGCTAATTAAAAAACAAATAAAAAACTGGAAGACAGCTGAGGTGTGAATATTGTATGTTAACTGTGGAAAATTGATTTTATGCCAGGACTCTTTTGTGCCGACCTCAGCGCTCGCAGCGCTTGGGTACATGAACGCATTTTCTCCAGGACTCTTTTGTGCCGCGGGCTTGGTTTGGTGTTTTGTGGGTTTTTTTGTTGTTTTTTGTTTGGGTTTTTTTTTTGTTTTTTTTGGGTGCGGGACTTTTCCTGGAGACCACATTTAGGATATTATTTTTTTTTTTTTTACGTCCATCCTATTATGCTCCTTTTTTTTTTTATTTTCAAAGTTCTTATTTATTTTTTTTTTATTTTTTTTTTTTTTGTATGCGGGGCACGAGAAGAGAAAAAAGCTTGGTTTTTTGTGCGGGGTGTGTTGTGTTTTATATAGATATTTGTTTACACAAGCCGTGTTTTTTTTTTTTTGTAACTAACTTTTATAATGGAAAAAGAAGCAGCCACTTTTTTTTTTTCTCTGCTCCTTTTTCTTATATCCACATCAGCTGTTTAAAGACCCCCCCACGAAGTAATCACCAGAACTGTCGCATAAGTTTTTTAAGGCGGCGATGAGAAGCGCGCTGACACCTTTTAGGAGGAGGCGGCTGTTTTTTGCAGGAGAAGGTGAAGCTAAAAGCTGAAGCTAAAAATAATATAATATACATAACCACTATCTCAAACTGTACAAACAAATGTGAACTCATTGCTTGCCAGTGATTTCAAAACAACACTTAAGCAAACAAAAAAGTCCACACTGATGCACATTGGAATCCACTGAAAGTCAAGGATGCATTACGGATTAAAATGAATCAACGTGAAGCTCCTTGTCCCCAGCAGGTTCCAGTTGGCGTTTCGTGCATTAGTCTTAAACGCCCTTGGTGTTGCACTCCTCAGTAAGACCACCAAGCCTAACAGCACAATATATATATATACATAACCAATAAGCAAATTTACAAACAACATGCAAAACATTAAAAACAATAAAAACATTAACATTTAATATTAAAACAGAGGACACTAAAATAAGTTGTTGTGATTTTCTGCAACCTTATATAGTAACTTTGACAGGCAATAAAGAGCAATTATGACCCCATAATCCATTGTAATTACCAGACACACATGCAATTATACCACTGAGTGTAGAATTGTTTTACCAAACACACCTGCATTTATAGCACTGAGTGTAGAATTGTTTGGAAACTTATGGATTATATTATATTACAAGCAAAATTTAACAATTTTGGGGTTTTTTTAATTATTAAAATGATTAAGTTGGGTTTATTTTAAAATTGTTTTTATAATATTTTAAGTAAATTACTTTTTTTGTTTTATTTTTTGATTTGTTAATGTTTTTTTAATTTTTAAATTTTTTAAAATGTTAAATTACTATTTAAATATATTTAAGGTTATGTTTTGCTAAAAAATTATGCTTTTGACAAAAAAGTACTATAATTAAAAGATAAGACATAATAATGATAGACCTAAACACTAAACATGCTGGATTACTATTTGGAGTTTATGTTTTGTTTGAAAATTTTTTTATTATAAATAGTTTTGATTAAGATTGTTATAATTAAAAATGTAAAATAAGAAGCCATATAATTAAACACTAAACATCCTGGATTGCTCCAGGTGTAGCATTAAGCCACCATAATAAGGCATCCCAGAAAACTCCGGGGGCAGCTTAAATAGCTACGGTTATTAAATTTAAATTTTAAAACCCAAAGTTTTTTATACAAAAAGTTTACTAAACACTAAACATCCTGGATTTCTCCAGGTGTAGCATTAAGCCACCATTTTGCAGCCAACACTGCAAAAAACAGTTAATGGTGACATAAACATAGCAAAACTGTTAAAATACTATTGAGTAATTTTGTACAAACTGTAACTAGAATAAATTATTTGAAATAAATTTATTAATATATTTTTTGTTTGTAAGTGAAAATTTATAAACCAAAGATTTATTTTTGTTAACAAATTTTTTAAACAAACTAATGAAATGTTTTTTTGGAAAGTTTTTTAGCTGAAATATTTTATAAATCTCAATAACTCTTTTTGTAAAACCTTCAATTTCCCTACTAATTCTTGCAATACGTATTAACTAAGAATAAAATGTATTGAATCCAACTGATTCTGATGTGTTACTTTCATAATTTACAAACCGAACTACATCGAAACTAAAGTCATCTGTTTTGTTATAGATTTCTGTTTTCAATTGTCTTTGATGTACTTCCATTTAAATATCTAAATAAGCACATTTTTTACGACACATGGTAGTTTCGTTTAGCGGTAGTTGTATAGGATATATTTTTTTGCAGATATCCATGAAAGTTGAATTATTAAAAGCGCACAAATCATCAATATACCGGAAAACATACTTTAAATTTTTTGCAATGTTAAAATTTTCTCAATTAATCATAAATTTGTATTCCAGCATTGATAATGTCAAATCAGCTATCAGTGGACTGCAATTAGTTCCCATTGGAATACCGCTTTTTTGTTTAAAGATGCATCCTGCAAATTTTACATATGCATTATCAATAACAAAATCAGTCAGTTCTTTTATTTTCATTTTATTATAGTTTACTGCATTTTCTTCTGGCTCTGGTAAACCAACAAGTATATGTGTTTCGTTTCACAGCAATAAATGATTTTCCTGCATTTTGAAATAGTAAATCAATTAAGTTGTAGATGTTTTCTTTGATAATATTATGGGGAAGACTAGTATACAAAGTACTAAAGTCAGCTGTAATTAATACATCAACATTTCTAATGGCTTGTATAGCATCTATAATTTTCAAGCTACCATCCACAGACCAATACACATTGATACCTGTTCTTGTATTAATAGTTGCACAATATTTTTAAAAATGGTTTCTGAACTGTTTTAAAATTGCTCCAACCATAAGACTGCAAACTTTTGTACTACATACTCGTGATCCAGCAACAAATCTATATTTATATGGATTTTTATGTAGTTTGGCAGTAGCAAAAATAATTGGTAGTTTTTTGTGATTGTTTTCTAGTTCCAGACTAAACTTTTTAGTTTTATAATCATGACAGCTGACAATATTCTCTTCATTTTGATTTCCATAATATTGATACACATCATTTCCTTTTATCATAAGATGATTTGACTTATCTAACCACAGACCCATTTCATCACATAATACTTGAAAGTAGTATTTTCTACAAACAATTATAAAATTATTGCTTGCTTTATCTGCAACAGTAATAATATACTTTTTTTGAAGCTCATTAATTTTTCTATAATCAAATTTTTCTTCTTTATGTTCATTTATTTGTTTTCTTTTCCAATATTCAATTCTTTTGTTTAATATTGTGTGAAACTTATTTTGAAAATTAACCATTTCAAAATTTGAATTACTATATTTTCTTTTAAAAATATGCAGAAAGTTTTAGCAGACTTGCATACCTGCTGTTTCCACTAAATTCCAATCAATTGTTTTACAGTCTCTGTGATTGGCTCTATATTCTAGGTTTTTGTTGTATCGGACGTATAAATGATTTTATATGTTAAAACATGGAATATTTTGACTAATTTGAATTATTTGACAGTGTAGTATGTTGAAAAACGTCATTTATGAGTTTTACGTTCGCAAAGTTTTATTTCTACGTGATAGAAAATCTAAACTGTGGAATAATCTATACCTACAATTTGAACAACTGTTTAACACACAGTTGGACATTCTCTACTCTTATGCATTGCTGCTAATACAATCTACTAATTTTTTAATTACAAAACATACTTCCATATTTTTGTTAAAAAAATTCAAATAGATGTTTAGAGATTAATTTTTAAGTTTTGTTTATTTTCACAACAACCAAAAAATTAATAAATCTATGTAACTTCGAAATACCCGAAGGTACTATTTAAGTTCTAGGCATTGTAGTGTTTCATTGAAAAACCGAAATTTATTTATCAGATACTGATATATTAAAACACTTTAATAATGTGAAAAATATCACCTTGTAGTAATTTTTGTTAACTATCAGTTTAAATTAAAGAAACTAAAAAACTACGAATTTTTTAAAATCTTATTTTTTAAATTTTTTAAGAATGCATATGAGAATAATAAGAAAACGCATATTCAGAACTAATCTATTATTACGTACATCCAATAATGCAACTCTTTTTTACCTATTAACATAGCAGTAGTTCTTATTTATGTATTTATTATATTCTTATTTATAGGGTGCACAATAGGAGAAAAAATCATGGTTTCATTTGCGGGCTGTAAAGTATTTTGTATATTTTCACTACTTTCTTTGCTTAAATGTGCACCGTTGGGTTCTTCTGGGCTGTCTCCTCAAAAAGTAAGATAATAAATTTTAAGAATATTTTTTTTTAAATTTTATATCTATTTTGAAATAAAGACGATTGACATAAATCAGTATTTTCGATATTACATAAACTCGTCTGTCAAAATTATATTTACTGACAACAGAACTGGAACCTTAAGTACATTATTAAAACGAGTGAAAGCTGTTTTAAATGAAGTTTTTTATGAATGACCTGTTTGACGTTTGGGATTTTTCTTAAATAAAATTGTTTAACCGTTTATTTTTGTTTTAAAAAGTTTAAAGTTTATTTATCTGTAGCGTGTCTCAGCCGGGACTCGACCCAAGGACTTTCAGTGAGCAAGACGTAAGTTCTGCCACGAGCTCGACTTTTAAATCCTTGATGCTTAGCAAAGGTATTTTTGGCAAAATATATGTTTATATCAGAATTGTACGAAATTTTACAATTTTATTCGGTAGAATAAATTAAACAGTGTGCAAATTGTATATAAAATAACAATATTTTAAAGCCAAAAACAATAGCAAATAACGCAAAGAGACGTTTTTTCGTTGTGTAGTAAAAAATCAAGCACTAATTTTTTGTGTAGCTAAAAAAATCTTGGTAAAAATAAACTATGCTCATCATATAAATAAACTTCAAATTTATTTTTTTGCCACATTTGTGGACATCCTTCCATTTTTTAACGTTGTTTGGTGTGAAAAACCTCACAAAGTCTTTGCAAGTATACATAGGAATTTAAAATTGCGACCTGATAGAACCTTTCATCTAAAAAACGCTTGGAAAAAACTGACAACCATATTGTTTTTTTTTGCGAATTTTGCGGCGCAGAAAAATCCAATTCAACCTAAGTCCTGTTTTTTGGCTTTTTTATATATTCACTTTAAGCAATATAGACTTACCTGAATATCACTAACTTTAGCAGGACACTTAAGGTCAGTATAAATCGACGTGGATAGAATCAATTTATATGGGTTGTTTCAATTACACTTTCATGTTTGAAACATAAGTTTAACTTACATCTGTTTGTAACACGTTAAGGCTCATATAGCAATTTGGGTCGACGAAGCCAAGGGAAATGGGAGCTTGGATTTGCCCAAACGAAACCTAAGTCTAAGCAAAAACTATTTTTTTCTAAAAGACTCCAAGTTCCCATAATTTGTGGCTCTAAATTCCGAAAAAATTCGGACGGCTCTAAGTTCCCTACTTGCGGCTCTAAAAATCCTATATTTATTTAGCTACTTTTAATAGTTTTGGAAATTTGAATATACAACACTATTTTTTTCTCCAATTTAGATCAAGTTTGACGAAAACTATCGGACTTCACTTTTAAAGGAACCGCCGAATTATCGATCTAATTCCATTGAAAAGAAAAAATTTGAAAATGATTGTTTTTTCACCCCATTGCATTGCATTTATGGATTTACATATCACAAAAAACATTTTTAAAGTTTTACTTGTTTAGTGTTGTTACGTGTTTTATTAAAAATCGTTTTTATTTAACACGTATAAATAAAATTCAATTGATGCATATTCAATGCGCTCACCTTAAAGACTAAACATAAACAACGCGAAATAGACGAGCGAATAGGAACGTCGAGACAAATTCGAACGAACTTTCATTGCTAACTAATAGGCTACTATAGGCAAACAAAATCTAGCTGACCGCGATATATTGCAGTATTGAATCGACTATTCAACAACAAAAACATTTAAAATTTTTCACTAAAGCGGATTATTAACAAAGATTAAAAACTGTATTTTAATAATTATTTATCAAATTAGATAATTTGTAACCTAAACGCAAATTTTTTAAGGGCTAAAGTTGGTTAATTTTTGTATGTTTTATAAAAAGCTGGAACTTACTGCACAATTTTATTTGGTCCCTTCATGTCTAGATTCTAATTTTCAGCGTAAGCCAGATATAATTCAACCATACATAGTCTGTTGAGAAATGATTGAGACTGACAATACACGCAAACTGTAAAACGTTATATCTCAAGAACTTCCCAAAAATACTACGATACTTTTATCAATGTGTTGTGAAGCTTAATTTACTCAAAGGATGGAGCTCCGGAAGTTCCCAATATTTATTACTGCGTAAAAAAAACCTTCGGTAAAAAAACTTTCGACAAATGACATTCTTGTAAAAATACAATCGGGTAATTTCACATTCGGACAATCGATCAATTTAGCTTGATTTTTAGGTTTTCTTAGGTTCAGGAAAAATAAGCCCGAAGATCAATCAGTCAGATGGTCAAATTACCCGATGATATTTTTACCAGAATGTTATTTGTAAGAAAGTCAAATGTCAAAGGAATTTTTACGCTGGTATTAGGGTAGTGCAATTTAATTTCGGCATTTTTTTGTTTTTCTGATGTAACTTTTCACTGTATGGCCCGATTTTCATGTTTGATAGCTCATTTTGAAGTTTTCACAATACTGCGTTGCGATACAAAAGATTCACTGTACGATAGTAGTTTTTTTACTTAATTAAATCAGTTTTTAAAAAAATAGAAAATTGTCAAAATTAATTGTGTGCATTTAATTTCGGCACTTTATTGCTTCTCAGTCAAAAAATCATCATCTTCAAAAATTTAAAAACTTATCATTATCTCCAGACAGTTTTCTTTAATTTAAGCTTCTATTTGTTGTTCAACGTTTAAAATTTACAGCTAAAAAGTTACAGCTAAAATGCAAATGGTATTAAAATGAGCAAAATTTGGGAAAAAGTGCATTTAATTTCGGCACTTTTTAAAAGGACTCTCTTAATCGAGTTTAAGTGCAGTGCTATGACCCCTACATATTTCAACGTTGTCTTTTAACTATTTACAACTACAATTTAACACCCGACCACTTAATTCAACCCGCTTTTACCTACAGCAATATGTGTGCCGAAATTACACTATTTTATTTTATAACGATTGCTCTTCACAGACGCAACGTAGAACCACGGGGACTCAAAATTCGGAAAATAGACTAAATTTTACCCGGACAGTTTAATTTTTAAACCAATTTATTGCGTAATCATGAAATGCCTATGTTCTAAAAACGAGTAACAATTTTATTTTTTATAAATCACACAATTTCACATAAAAATATCATAACATAACAAACAAAAAGCTCACAACAGTCATTTACATATAATTAATTAGCTTTCATTCGAGCTATCAAACGTCGCATTTCGTCCAGGATTACCAAAGATATAGTCCAAAATCAAAAATGCCCAATTTTGAAAAGTGCCTAAATTAAATGCACTACCCTATTCTATACAAAAATGATGCCGACCGATAACAAAACTCAGACTTTGGAAGGTTATATCCCCATAACCAAAGGTTATGGGGATATAACCTTCCATAACCTTTGGTTATGGGGATATATCCCCATAACCAAAGGTTATGGGGATATAACCTTCCAAAGGTTATGGGAATATGTAAGGGACATATATCGGAGAAACATAGCTTAAATTTTTAGCTATTTTTAAAAAAGGTTAGCGAAAATTGTTTTTCTATGACGTCATCACTACGGTCAATGCCGTGAAAAAACCTAGTCCCAAAAAAACAAAACTTTTCTATTAGTGCGAGATAAGAAACGCCACTCGGTACGCTGTTAAAACAAATTTTTTCGAGTTTTTTCTAAAAATTTGGGTGAAATTGGCTCACTTAAATGTTTTTTTATGATGCATTATATGCGAGCGGTTTTCGCGATTTTTCGCCAAATTACTACACTGCAAAAAAGATAGCTTTTGTTTTTTTGCTTCCTGCTCGACGTGTGTACGATTTTGATCACATTGTTATATATATTATATGCCCGCCATTTTTTATCCCTTACTTATGACCCAAAAATTTTGTTGCGGTTGACCACCCCCTGGCTAGGGGGGGCAAACAAAAATGCCGAAAATTTTTTTATAAAGTTTTAAAAACCAGTAGAAACGTAAAATCTATCAAAAAATAAAGAAAAATTTTTTAGGTTTGTTTAAAAAAACGTAATATTAAGCTTACAATAAGCTGTCAAAAATGACGAATTTAAAATTTGGAAGCATTCCAAGCCCGTATGCTGCCAGCAGCAAACCTCTAAATTAAAAGCTTTTCCAAAAAAATAAGTCTTAAAAGTTTTTTTTTTAGTTTGCGGGTTATTTTGTTGGAAAAACATAATTTTAAAGTTAAAATCCTACTACAAAATTACCAAATATCGCTGCTAAAAATGATCTTTTAAAGTATTTTTTTATTTGCGAACATGTTTCCCCGTATATCAATACAAAAATTGATTTCTAATAACTATTTCTACCAATTTTTGCAAATATCCAAATGTAATTTTTTGAAATAATGCTATTTTTGGTGTAAAAACGTTTGAATCCGCGATCTGGTCTGATCAAGTCATTTTAATTGCGGAAGAGCCAATAAAAATTATCAATTATGACGTAAGGAAAAATGTTTGCATGGCCTAAGAAAGTATTTTCGACTTTTAACGAAAATTTATTTTGCGTTTTCATGGGGTTATTTGGTCCACTTTTTAATATTTTAAATTAAAATAAATTAAAAAAATTTAAAACTAATCTTTTAGTTTGTTATTTTTGTAAAACTTTTAAATTTAGAGATTTTCTGCTGCCAGCATACGGGTTTGGAATGCTTCCAAATTTAAAATTTCTAGTTTTGAACAGCTTAATATTATGTAGGTTTTTGACACAAGCCTAAAATAAAAAATTTAAAAAAATATTTTTTGATAAATTTTAGGTTTTTAATATATTTAAAAAAAAATTTTTGCTTTTTACCGTATGCATTTAACGCATCATAAAAAAATTTGAGCAAGCGGGTTTCAAAAAAAAGTACAAAAAATGCATTTAATTTGACGAGTAATTTTGTTTCGTGGTGGGACCGCCGACCCAATTTTTGTTATGCTAAATAGGTCCAAAGTTTTTAAATTAAAACAATAAAATTGTTAACAAAATTATAAAGCAGTTTGTCACCAAATAGTTTTTTAAAACAATTTTAATTATTATAATTGGTTAATAATTTGTGTATTTCGAATTTTTTTAGCTTTAAAAACATTTTTTTGGTCACACACTATTTGTAGTAAAACCACGAAACATAGTGGTCTCGCCAAGAAACAAAGTTGCTCGCTGATTAATGCTTTTTACTGCAAAATTTTGAAACTGGTAATGCTAAAAACAATGAAACATCTATTTAAAAAACTTTTGTTTTTGTTTTGCGGCTTTTTCTTATAATGGAAGCATTTCAAAATGTGTTTTTTATCTGATTAACCCATGAAATTCACATAAAAACCTTAGTCACGCAAAAAATACCTTAACTTTAACTTAATTTTGCTTAGGTTTTAAAAACAATTCTTTCAAAACGTCCGAGTACTCACAAGTAGTGATCGACCGGGGCCCCGGCCCCGGCAAACGCAATTTTCTCTACCCCGGCCCCGGCCCCGGCAATTTAGCTGTCAAATCAACCGGGGCGAACCGGGGTAAGGACCCCTAAGAATACAAATTTCAAAGCACTTTTTTACAATTTTAAAAAGTGATAAATATATAAAATTTTATTTAAAGAACTAATGTAATCGCTTCAATATAGGAGGATATTTATTATTTATATTTTAAGATTTTATTAAAACTCTATTTTAATAAGATTCTTTATTTTAATCATGAGTCATTATTCTAAAAATTTGAATACTTTTTGAGCATTAAAAACCATTTTGTAGATTTTATTTACAAGATTAGGGTTTGACATTAGAAGTCCATTCATGAGACGTATACAATAAATATTAGAGTTATTATAATATCATTGTTTATATCAAAAATATATAACCCAAGAGAAGTTTCGGCTATGTGTACAGTAAATTTTTAACTAAATTTTAAAAAAAATGATGCACGTCTTACTTTTTGGCGCAAGCTACTTTCTGTGCACACACCAAAAATTTCCTCGCACAGCGATATTTTGTACATCAAATTCGTTTTTCCGGCATGTTTACAAAATCGCCGCGTACAAAAAATTAGCAGGAATCGGTAATATTTCCTTTTAAATTCGCTCATGTGTGAGTTTTTTTATGAAAGTAAATCGTACAACTGGACATTTGTTTGAATTATATTATATTCTTACTTTTATTTTTATGTGTTATTGAAACTGTTTCAAAATTTAGTGATGTTAATACATTTCTTTTTTCAATAAAAAGAATTCAAGTTGATTTCTTGTTTTTATTTTATCATTTTTAAATTTATTGCCGAAACTACACTGGTTTTCATAAATTTCAAGTAGGGTCTATTCGGACTGGGTCCGCTTGGTTTGGTAGGAAAACCCTGCGGAGACAGTCCTTTTTTTAGCGAGTTTAATATTGTTATACAGCCCAAAAGACACCAAACTTTTAACAAGAAATTGGTACGAACTGTTTGTATTTAAGTTGGAAAAAGTTTTTGAACAAAATTTGCTTAAAAAATCAATTAGTACGTGTCGAAAATTAACGATATTAAATACTGGGCACAGTCTAAAAGGTGTACCACCCAGTCCAGAGTTTTCTTGCCAAAAGTTACGGACCCAGTTTGTATAAACCCGGTCCAAAATTTTATGAATACCAGTAAAAGTGCTAGGTAAAAATAGAAATTCCAGTAAAAATTATCTTTGAGCTTTTATTTTAAAAAAATTTGCTAATTTAGTTTAAGTTTTTTATAATTATATTTTTAATAAAATTAAACACATATAACCCAAAAATGGTGAAAACCTTATTTTTAAACAAAAAAGTTTGCTTAAAATTCGAATTTGTGCGAATTTGAAAACCCGCCATTTTCTTCTATTTCATAGGCGCATTTTTGGTTTTTTTTAATTAATTTTTAACGCAATTATTAACACAGTAGTGTTTTGCAGTGCATATGGGAACTTTTCTTACACTTTTGTTTTTGATAAATCTCCAGAAATTACAAAAAAGTAGTGCCAAAAACACAAAAACAATTTCATTGAAAAAGTTCGCGTGTCATTGATTTTATGATTTTTGGCTAAAAAATAAGTTAGCGAATTAAAACGACTAAAACTAACAACTTGAAACAAGCTAGAAAGGGAACATAGTCGCTTGTACTCGCAATAATTTAATTATTTTACCTTTCATGGGTGGCGCGGGAGCGCCACGGGGCGATTTAGCCCCGTGGCGCCGCGCCAACCGTAATTAGAGAACGTGGGTAAATTTTGAAATTCAGTACCTTCTTCTTCTTCTTCTTCTTCTTCTTCTTCTTCTTCTTCTTCTTCTTCTTCTTCTTCTTATTATTATTATTCCAACGCTCCATTCTTAAAAACGATATTCCTCATTCGTTACTGATTGATCAAAAATAAACATGGGCTCATTAGAAAGAAGAAGGAATTACGCAACTTTCTTAGGAAGCACTTTTTTCATTTAGGTCCTTGTTATCGATTTATTGATCAAAATAAAAAATTGAAAAATAGATAAATAAAAACTCCCAACCGCACAATAACAGCCTTTTGGCAACAATAAGGATTGTACAGAGCAGACAACCAACATCCCCTCATAAAAACCGCACAAAAATAGCAGACCGGTTTTAATTGGTGGCAGAAACGGCGCCAGTTCCCAGCGCCATCTGCTTCAACCGCGCGGAAAACGGCAAAAACAACAGAGTACTTTTTTTAATTCTTGCATTACTGATGACAAAATTAATTCAAAGTTTTATTTATTAAAAAATAATAATAAGCGTCGGTGGCGCGGGAGCGCCACGCGCCGCTAATCATCGGTGGTGCGGGGTGCCAACTGCAATTTAACCCACGGCACCGCGCCAACTATACTTAGACAACGTGAGTAAATTTTGTTATTCATGTTCATCATCTTATTATTATTATTATTATTTTTACTTTAA
This sequence comes from Microlaimidae sp. YZB2_3, assembly GCA_030248175.1. NCBI lineage: Eukaryota > Metazoa > Nematoda > Chromadorea > Desmodorida > Microlaimidae > Microlaimidae sp. YZB2_3. The sequence goes on along the minus strand of JASAMX010001743.1, from coordinate 12,134 downwards.
AAATTATAATTGCAATCATTGGCGCACGGCATCGCGCCAACTATATTTAGAGAACGTAGGTAAACTTTGTCTGGAGCGCATCTGCACCGCACTAACTATAATTAAACAACGTGGGTTAATTTTGTAATTTAAATTCATCTTCTTCTTATTATTATTTTTTATTTTATCTCGGCAACGGAATGATTATAAACATATGTCATTGCGCAGCTAAAACTATAGTTTATTAGGCTATTTTTTAATTTAATTCAAAAAAAAGTGGTAGACTAGCCTTGAAAAATGCTCTAAGAATAGAGCAGGAAAAAGGGGCGATATTTCCCCGGGCGTATGTTTAGACAGAAAAGATGTAGACTAGTCTGAGATGGACATTATGTGGACTATAGAAAATTTGCATTTGGTTTGGCCAGCTGCTCACTAAATAAAAATTTCTACGATATGATAATGATTTGTTTATACATTGATCTAATCACACAGCACTGTTGCATTTTTTTTAGTTTGATGAAATGTCAATTGAAAAAATCATACTCACAGCAATCTTTGACAAGCGCGAAATCGCCACTTTTTCAAATTTATAGTTGTTTCTTAACATACAAATATAACCTTCTAATTGAAAAAGTGGCGATTTCGCGCTTGTCAAAGATTGCTGTGAGTATGATTTTTTCAATTGACATTTCATCAAACTAAAAAAAAATGCAACAGTGCTGTGTGATTAGATCAATGTATAAACAAATCATTATCATATCGTAGAAATTTTTATTTAGTGAGCAGCTGGCCAAACCAAATGCAAATTTCCTATAGTCCACATAATGTCCATCTCAGACTAGTCTACATCTTTTCTGTCTAAACATACGCCCGGGGAAAAATCGCCCCTTTTTCCTGCTCTATTCTTAGAGCATTTTTCAAGGCTAGTTACAATTTAAAAAAGTATTTTTAATATAAAAAGTGGTAATAAAGCTTTAAAAATGTTCTAACAATTTAAAATAAAAAGGTGCGTTTTAACCCCTCCTGTGTATGTTTATAGACCGAAAAATCTTGAAAAGAGTCATGGAAGTAAAGTTCTAAAAAAATGTTTCTTCAAAATAATATTCTTGAAGACTAGCATTTTTTAGAATTAGAGTTACATTTCTACAATTATCAACATATTTTATTTATTGTAATATAAAGAAATTTCGCTATTTTCAAATAATTTTTTATAGGTATCCAATTTTGATTTTGGTTCCTTTAACACGTTTTGGTTTTTTAATCAAAACATACTCCCCGTATAAAAATGCTTTAACTCCTGTTCTATAGACTAGTTCGGAATAAGGGTTTTTTAGTGTTAGGAAGAGGGTACAATAACTAATAGCGCCAATCATATGTAGAGGGAAAATTGAGAAACAGCGAGCGACTAGTACATTTTACGGTTTAAAATATTTCAAATATTTATTGGTTTAAAATCTCGACCCTTTCTCTTCAAAATTTCTTAAATACTTTTTTAATATTGCAAAAGCAAAAACAGTTTTTGGGGATTTTTAGTTTTTTGCCGCTTCGTAGGTATGGCGCTGCTGGCGCGCTTTTTTCCAGTTTTTTAATGTTTCAATTACAGAAGATGCTTAATTTAAAAGTTTAGAATGGACTTTTTAAAATTAAATTTTAAGTTTTGAATAGTTTTACAAGCAAAACATTAAAAAAAACTATGTAGGTTTAAAATTAGTTTAAAAGCACAAATTTCATCTTTATTTTTACTAATTCGAAATCACTGTTCAGGATAATACTATTTTAGTGGTGATTTTAAACTATTGTGACGTTTAATTAAAAAACAAAAATTTATTTAGCACAAACTAATATATTACAGCACTTCAACGTAGTGAAACATATCATCGTGTAGCAATTTTTATGAATTATAGGTTTAAACTTAAGAAACTAAGAAAGCTAAGATTTTTTCAAATTTTATTTTTTTCTTTTTGTACCCTCTCTCGTACAGTAAAAGACGCTTATTCCGAACTAGTCTATATGTAGAGCATTCTTTAAAAGTTATAAAAATGGGTAGTGAGATTTTGTATAATATTATGCTTTAAACTTGAATATATTTCTAATACTTACGTAAAATACTACTGTTGTAAAAAGTTACATTTATTTTTACTTAAGCTAACGAATTTTTTATTACTTTTCCTTTTACTCGATTTTTAACCCTTTGGGATGTTTTTCGTCCAAAAACCGCTGCAAATCTGCGAAAGATATATTGCGTCAGTGCTGCAGTGTGTGAAACTCTGTGGCTCTCGACGATCGTTGACTAAGATTTAACATTGAGCTTGTGCAGCAGTGTCGTGAAATCCTTTCTTCGGATTTGCAGCGAAATAAATACCAACGGGTTAAATTTCACTTACTTTTACTTTTATTCTTACTCGGATTTTTCTTATACAAATACTTAAACTAATTTTAAAAGATTTCCTATGGGCTTGTTGTAAAATGAGTCTCAGATTCTCAGAAGAAAGTTTTTTAAGCCGCGAACACGCTAAACGCCATTTACTTAGACGAAAAAACTTATTAGAATTAAGATATAACAAAATATTTTGGAACGGAGCTCTGGAGCTCCAAAACTCGACGTTTTGATCCATTGCAAAATTACTTTTATTATAATTTTACTTTTACTTTTACTTAAAAAATAGGTCTTCCTTTTACTTTACTTAAATATAATTTCGACCATTACTTTTATTTTTACTTTACTTAAATTAAAATATCACAAATTACTTTTACTCTTACTTTCATGGGTGGCGCGGGAGCGCCACGGGGCTATTTAGCCCCGTGGCGCCGCGCCAACCATTATTAAAAAACGTGGGTAAATTTTGAAATTCAAAACCTTCTTCTTCTTATTATTATTATTATTATTCCAACGCTCCATCCTTAAAAGCGATATTCCTCATTCGTTATTGGTTGATCAAAAATAAACATGGGCTCATAAGAAAGAAGAAGGAATTACGCAACTTTCTTAGGAAGCACTTTTTTGATTTAGGTCCTTGTTATCGATTTATTGATCAAAATAAAAAAATTGAAATATAAACAAATAAAAACTACCAACCGCATAATAACAGCATTTCGGCAACAATAAGGATTGTACAGAGCAGACAACCAACATCCCCTCATAAAAACCGTACAAAAAAGGCAGACGGGTTTTAATTGGTGGCAGAAATGGAACCAAATCCCAGCGCCATCTGCTTCAACCGTGCGGAAATCGGCGAAAACAACAAAGTACTTTTTTTTAATTCTTGCATTACTAATGACAAAATTAATTCAAAGCTTTATTTCATTGCAAAAAAGTAATACTAAGCGTCGGTGGCGCGGGAGCGCCACGCGCCGGTAGGGAATCATCGGTGGTGCGGGGGTGCCACACTGCAATTTAACCCACCGCACCGCACCAATTATACTTAGAGAACGTGAGTAAATTTTGTAATTCATTTCATCATCTTCTTATTATTATTATTTTTACTGTAGAATTATAATTGTAATCATTGGCGAGCGGCATCGCGCCAACTATATTTAGAGAACGTAGGTAAACTTTGTCTGGAGCGCCACTGCAGCGCACTAACTATAATTAAACAACGTGGGTAAATTTTGTAATTTAAATTCATTATCTTCTTCTTATTATTTTTTATTTAAAAAAGTATATCTCGGGAACGGAATGATTATAAACATATGTCATTGCGCAGCTAAAACTATAGTTTATTAAGCTATTTTTTTAATTTAATTCAAAAAAGTGGTAGACTAGCCTTGAAAAATGCTCTAAGAATAGAGCAGGAAAAAGGGGCGATTTTTCCATTTGCATAAATATGCGTATGCATACATATATACGTATGCATATTTTGTGCAACTTATATGCATACGTATGCATTTTTCCGGAAAGTATATGCATACGTATGCATTTTTTTGTAATTTTTATGCATACGTATGAATAAAAGTTTCAAAAAAATGCATACGTATGCATATACTTTGCGGAAAAATGCATACGTATGCATATAACTAAAAAAAATATGCATCCGTATGCATATAAATTTATGCATACGTATGCATAACATATGCATACGTATGCATATAAACATATGCATACGTATGCATTTAGGTTGGATCCACACATAGCCCGTATAATTTGTTCTTCATTTCTCATTCTTCTTTTCTTTATTAATTAATTTTCATGTATTCTTGTTATTTCTAAAAAACATTGTGCCGAAATTAAAAGAAACTGGAATTTTTAAAATAAAATACTAGCCTTGAAAAATGCTCTAAGAATAGAGCAGGAAAAAGGGGCGATTTTTCCCCGGGCGTATGTTTAGACAGAAAAGATGTGGACTAGTCTGAGATGGAGATTATGTGGACTATAGAAAGTTTGCATTTGGTTTGACCAGCTGCTCACTAAAAAAAATTTCTACCATATGATAATGATTTGTTTATACATTGATCTAATCACACAGCACTGTTGCATTTTTTTTAGTTTGATGAAATGTCAATTGAAAAAATCATACTCACAGCAATCTTTGACAAGCGCGAAATCGCCACTTTTTCAATTTGAAGGTTATATTTGTATGTGTAAGAAACAACTATAAATTTGAAAAAGTGGCGATTTCGCGCTTGTCAAAGATTGCTGTGAATATGATTTTTTCAATTGACATTTCATCAAACTAAAAAAAATGCAACAGTGCTGTGTGATTAGATCAATGTATAAACAAATCATTATCGTATGGTAGAAATTAGGGATTGAAAAGATTAATTGAAACCTTAACTGAAACCTTAATCGATACTAGTTTTTGAACTAATTTAATCTTAATTGAAACCTAAATTTTAAATTAATTTAATCTTTAATTTAATCGAAATTATCGAATTTAGTATCGATATAGGTTAAAATTAAGGTTAAAATTAATATCGATATAGGTTTCGATTAATTTAATCGAAACCGGTTTCGATTAAGATTAAATTAAGGTTTCGATTAAGGTTTCGATTAAAAGTAGGCAGGTTATACCACAAAACAAAATGGATCAAGCACTCACACACACACACACGTAAAAATAGATGTCAGTACATATGTACACGGTGAACACGCTGATTGTTTCCTAAACAAGCGTAACACACACCGCTGGGGCGGGTCCACTAAACGCGTGCTGACTAGGTTCTATCTTAGCACGTTGTTTAAAACTCTTGTTAATGTTTTATTTCTGGGTTTTTTCTTGAGAAAACTTATGGGACTGTTTTTTTAAACAGAATAAATTAGTATTAAAAAGTTTTATGCATATTTGTTTGAAATAAAATTTAATAAAGCCTTAAACCGTAGTTAGGAGTTTTGCTAACCCGTAACTGGGGGTTATTGCTCTAATAGTTTGTATATACAACAAATATGTATAAAATTAATAAAACATAAATTTTTGCCATGTAAACAAAAAGTTCTGTTAGATTTTCCGAGAAAAAACCCAGAAATTAAAACATTAACAAGAGTTTTAAACAACGTGCTAAGATAGCACGTAGTCAGCACGCGTTTAGTGGACCCGCCCCTGAAGTCTACAAACCGAATTATTTCGCTTTTTTTTTATTTATTGTTTTATTTATTAATATTTATTTATTTATATTCTTTTAATTAGTTCATAAATAATTTATTTAGCTGAATTATTAGTTAGTGAATTAAGTTGCATTTAGTTTTTGATTGTCCCGCAAATTGTATAGACTAGGTTTAATCATTTAACTTTTTGAGATGGGACAGTGGCTGTTGCGTGTGTTACCAAAGGTGGATAATACGATAATCCGGGACAAAGGTGTAACACTCGTGTTTAACAAACGCGGCCATGCGAAAGACAACCAGCGGACGGACGGGTGTCATCGTGACGGACGGGTGTCATCGTGACGGACGGGTGTCATCGTGACGGACGGGTGTCATCGTGACGGACGGGTGTCATTGTGACGGACGGGTGTCATCGTGACGGACGGGTGTCACGATAAATGCTTTGAAAACCATGTTTCTAAACATATTTTGTCTTGCTGGCCGATTTTCAAAAACTTTTACAATTAAATACCGTACCTTTTATTAAAACTCGAATAAGCGACAAAAAACAGATGCTGCGTGAAAACCAGAATAAATAACACAAATATATTATTATGCTATTATAAAATCACATTCATACAAATTCAAATAATTTAAATAAGGGCAAATTTAACCTCTTTTAATATAAAAAAACTGCGAAAACAAATTAAGAAATTACATTTGTATTAATTTTGTCATAAAATAAATTAAAAAATATGAAAAATATGCCCACAATTACTTAAAAGGACTATTTGTTTAAAAAATAACCAGGAACAAAAAATTTTCAGTTTAGTTTAAGAATGATACGTGAAAGAAGCAAAAGGATATGACATGCAAATATGCACATTTGTAGTTTCTTCAAAATAAGTATAGGTTATTTTTATTTGAGCTTTTTTCATGTAAAAAGATAAATAAATGAAATTAAACATAAATGTTTATGTTAGAAATATGCCTAGGCGAGAAAAAACACGACTACTGAGGGGTTCGAACTTAAGACCCTCAAATGCGTATCCAAAGACTATCCACTGCGCTACCGTAATTATGATTGTTTGCAACCACCTATGTTTTCAGGCAATATTTTTACTTTTCTTTGATGTTTTGGAGAATTTTTAAAAATAATGTAAACTGAACTTTATTTTGCATTAAAAGACCGATAAATCTGCGTTATTTTTTTATAAAAAATGTATTAGTTTGTGTTCATTTTATTTTAAAAAATACAAAATATGTATTTGCTGTGTTCTTTACAATCCTTTAATTTGTAAAATATAAAATATACAAGGTTTTTAACAATTTATTCCATAAATCTTTGTCATTTTGTTTTGATTTTGGGGATTTTTTTTATTTGCCACTTTATTATCTTTTTTTTGAAAAAAAGGAAGAAGGCTCATTAAATACATCCAGTAAACATTTATCCCCCTTCGCTCGGTACTCAGAATAACACCTGAATAAGGGCTGGTTCATACTTATGACAAAACGTCCTTTGGAAAAAAGTCCAAAGGACAATTTTATAAAAGCCAAAACGTCCTTTGGACTTTTGCCTTTGGACGAAGTATGAACGCTACTTAGAATTTGTCCTTTGGACTTTGTCCATAGGACAAAATTCAAAGGGAAAAGTCCAAAGGACAAAAGTATGAATACGTTGTCCTTTGGATTTTGTCCTTTGGACTTTTTCCTTTGGACTTTTCCCTTTGGACTTTTCTCACTGTAAAGTATATTCTTTTTATTTATGCACTAAATGTATATTACTTTCTTGAAAACGTTGAGCTAAGTGTTTGGAAGCCAACCAAGAAGATTAAATAAATATCCTTAGAAACATGGTTTTCAAACTATTTATCATGACACCCGTCCGTCACGATGACACCCGTCCGTCACGATGACACCCGTCCGTCACGATGACACCCGTCCGTCACGATGACACCCGTCCGTCACGATGACACCCGTCCGTCACGATGACACCCGTCCGTCCGCTGGTTGTCTTTCGCATGGCTGCGTTTGTTAAACACGAGTGTCACACCTTTGTCCCGAATCATCGTATTATCCACCTTTGGTGTTACACATAAATAAAGTCATAACACGTTTAACGGCTACTTTCATAAGTTAGCTGTGTCCTGGTTTCTCTACTAACTTCGCCCTTTTACTGAACACCTTAGTGTGTACATTTCAGGCATTTCAATGATTATGAGCTTAAATAGGCTGTATATATTAAAGAAAAATACACAAAATATAATAATCGAAACCTTAATCGAAACCTTAATCGAAACCTAAAATATGGCCTGAAATTTATCGTAATTGAAACCTTAATCGAAATTATTTGGATAATCTAATCTAAATCGTAATTGAAACTAAAATTAGACCAATAATCTAATCTTTAATTTAATCTAAACTACCAATCGGTTAATTTTCAATCCCTAGTAGAAATTTTTATTTAGTGAGCAGCTGCCCAAACCAAATGCAAATTTTCTATAGTCCACATAATGTCCATCTCAGACTAGTCCACATCTTTTCTGTCTAAACATACGCCCGGGGAAAAATCGCCCCTTTTTCCTGCTCTATTCTTAGAGCATTTTTCAAGGCTAGTACTTAAACTAAATATTGTTAAAATTACTTTTTACTTTTTCTGAAAATATTCAAAATTATTATTTTTTACAACCGTACTGTATACTAATTATAATAATAATTTATGTTTAAAAGAATCGAAATATTCAAATATTTTTTTTGTTCTGCTTGGAAAAACTTTGTGTATTAAAAACTTGTTTTTTCTACTTACACAGGTGCTTAAATTCTAAAATATGACTATTAATTACCTAAAAAAAATAATTTACAGTAAAAAATTAGAATTTTGAAAAAACGACCAAAATTGCAAATTCTTCTAAATTTTTAGCCTGCCCCGGCCCCGGCCCCGGCCCCGGTCCCGGCCGGGGCAAAATTTTCTACCCCGGCCCCGGCCCCGGCCCCGGCCCCGGCTCCGGCCCCGGCATCAGCATAAATTCTGCCCCGGTCGATCACTACTCACAAGTTCGGCCACTTTCGCAAAACGCCTGTGTAATTCTGCTGATTGTATCAATGGTTTTCACAGATTGCCTCCAAACAAAATCGAAGTTGTTTGAAAATTTTCTTTCCGCAGTTAGCTTAATCCAAGCTATTTTATGGGGATTAAGCTTTCCTTTCCCACATACTCCGGCTACATTTTTACCAAATAATTCCTCAGGCGACTTAAACACGCCTCTAAAAAGGTGGACGGTGAATTTAGAAGGCGTACTTTGAGATTTTAAAAAAATGTTCCACTGTCTCATTTGACAAGTAGTAATCTTGAGAAATATTTGCAGAGTCATCATTAAGTAAATTTTCTTGATCAATGACTCCTTGATCTGAACCGTTTAGCGCTACTGGAGACATCCTTTCATCAACTACCGTAAGTTCCGTATGGTTTAGCTCCAGGATCTTCTTGTTTTGCTTGATAAGTAGGCAAATATTATCATTCAAAATTGATATTTTTTGATAATTCATAAAAATCTATAGCTTCAGTAGAACATCAAACAGAGGTAAGCTCCGGAGCATTATTTAAAGATTCTGATGCGGGAAAAGGGCCGGCTATTGTTGAAGACGACTTTGTTAAAATGATATTCAATCATCGGCATAAAATATCACTGAAAGCAACATCTTATATACCTAACTTAGATTTACTAATTTGCTCAAAATCAGGTTATAGGTTAGGGTTATGCCAAAAGGTGTGGTACAGCGTCAAAATTTTTGTGTTTGGTTTTTTGACGGCATTTTGTGAAAACATTAATCTGAGCCCCCAAAACCTTGCAACTTTTTTGTCAAACTATTTTTAACGGTTTAATTAAGAGATATTAACTTTAAAAAAAACACTATAACTTGTACGGCATTCCGCTAGTGATGTTCCTACCCTCCAATATCATGCTCCGGAGCTCCGGCCATTTAAAACGGAGGGAGTTCCGGAGCTTCGCCCTTAAAGCTTAAATTACTCTATTTGCATTTTTAAAACTTTTTCTAGCGTTTTGAATAAGTTTTGCATAATTTGCAAATAAATTTTAACCAAATAATATATGGCATCACTCTTTAATTATTCATGAATTTAGTACAAAAATGAGGCAGAGCTTCGGAGCTCCAGAGCTCCAAAGCTCCAGGGGTTGCTCCGGAGCTCTTAAAAGCGCTCTGGAGCATCGCTACATTCCGTATTTAAGCAATTTCACCATTGTTAAGTAAATTTTCGTTACATAAAAACAACAAAAATGTACTTTTAGCTTTATTTCAAAGCTTTTAGTGAAACTTTTAGCCCGCCATTATTGTCAAGAATTTAAGATTTTTCCATTTTTCGAGAAACAAATAGAATTAGAAAATTTTACTTTCAGTAGTACCTTCAGTACGACTCACAATATAGAACAAAATTGTCGTTTTTGCTTACATTGAAGCTTTTGTTAAACCTTGTAATTATAACCTTGAATCGTAATTGTAATTGTAAACTGTAATTGTAACCTCGAATTTTTCTGTAAAAACAATTAAATTGCACAGTGTTTTACTGGCTATTTTTTCATTATTAATTTAAATCAAACATTAATTTATTTTTGAAATTTATTATTCCACTAACTGGAAAAATTATATTTATAAGCTTTGAGGTTCCTACTTTTTAGTTAAAACAATAATATTAAATCGTCTTTTGGATTATATAGTATATTTTCGATTTTAAGCAAAAATTAAAAAATATATATATTTTTTGCAATATTTTTTTGTCAAAACCTGAAAAATTAAAATTTTTCTGGGCGCGCATTCTGACGCGCGGTTAAAATTTACCCCGGGCTAATTTTTTTTTACGTGCTTAAGAATGCGAGTGAAAAATCAATTTTACCTAGGTACCTAGTCGGGTTAAATTTGGGTTCTATTGTTTTAAGAATAAGAATTTATCCAACTCGAGAGGTGGTTAAATATTTTTTCCCGTAGGATTAATTTAATAAAAAATAAAATACGCGCATTGATTAATTTTTTTTATTTTGCGCGAGGTGGTTTTGCTGCGCGAGAAAAAAAAATTAAAAAAACAATTCATTGCAATCATTTTCTGTCCCATATGCGGCAGGTTTATTTACTTACAATATATATTTATTTTTTATTTTCATTGAAATGGATTTATCGGGGTAAATATAAAGGTTTCTTCAGAATGCGACCCCTGTTCTGATCAATTTTAGTGGTTTTAAAAAAATAAGTTAAAAAATAAATTACACCGTAAAATGCATAAGATTTAAATAATCACGGGTGGCGCGGGAGCGCCACAGGGCGATTTAGCCCCGTGGCGCCGCGCCAACCATTATTAGAGAACGTGGGTAAATTTTGAAATTCAGAACCTTCTTCTTTTTCTTCTTCTTCTTCTTCTTCTTCTTCTTCTTCTTCTTCTTCTTCTTCTTCTTCTTCTTCTTCTTCTTCTTCTTCTTCTTCTTCTTCTTCTTCTTCTTCTTCTTCTTCTTCTTCTTCTTCTTCTTCTTCTTCTTCTTCTTCTTCTTCTTCTTCTTCTTCTTCTTCTTCTTCTTCTTCTTCTTCTTATTATTATTATTATTATTATTATTATTATTATTATTATTATTATTATTATTATTATTATTATTATTATTATTATTATTATCATTATCATTAGTATTATTATTATTATTATTATTATTATTATTATTATTATTATTATTATTATTATTATTATTATTATTATTATTATTATTATTATTATTATTATTATTATTATTATTATTATTATTATTATTATTATTATTATTATTATTATTATTATTATTATTATTATTATTATTATTATTATTATTATTATTATTATTATTATTATTATTATTATTATTATTATTATAATCCGCTTCCACCCTTAAAAGCGATATTCCTCATTTTTCAAATTCTCAATATTGTGGTAAACAGATTTGATCAATAAATTGCGGATGTATGCGTTGTTTCTGATTCAAGGAATGCATTAAAACACCATTCCAAAGAAAGTATCTTTTGGACCAACTGAATTACTTTCTTTTGGCGAGCTCTCGCTTTAGGAAGTACCTGATCAGCTAGATATTCGTAAGTATCTTGAAGTTGAGGATCCAATTGTTGCTCATTGGTTTCGGCGGGGATTTCATTGTTTGAAGCAACGAATATTGCCATTTTTGAGGGCAGAATTCGTATGGACAGTGTGCGATTCGTGAAAATTATTCAAGAGTACTGATCATATCGCTTTGATGTTTATTAGTATAATACAGTATGAGTACACTGAGCAAAATCACTTTATTTTGTTTGTGAATTTGCTTTAATTCATATTGCTTTATGTTCCTTTTGTTTTACAAACATAAGAGTTTTTTGTTTCTAAACTATTCATAAAGTTAAAATACAGTAGTTATTATTTAAAACATAAATTTCAAAAGGCCTTCGATTATTTATTACAGTTTTTAGGAATATTAAAATGTTGTTGCCCAAGAACAGAATTTTAAGTTCAAGAGCTCCTTTAATCATTAGTAATTGCAGCAAAAAAAATTTAAGTAAAAGTAGAAGTAATTTCAATTTTAAAATATTATTATAATAAAAGTTAATCTATTTTTAT
>JASAMX010001742.1:0-11486 GCA_030248175.1 Microlaimidae sp. YZB2_3 | reverse complement strand
ACCTCTTGTGAAAATTCTTACAACGAAGTCAGATGTCAGTTACGGTGTAAAAAATTAGATATTAAAGATTCATTTGTTAGTATATACGTAACTGAACGAGTAGGTACGCCACATAATAATTTTAAAACAGTTTATTATAAATATGTACTGCAGTAGCATTTCATTCATAACGACACACCACATGGCGGGTTATTGGTGAGGGGAATAAAAAAAGAAATTATCAAGTAGCCAATTTTTTTAGTTTTTTTTAGCGCCACTTATTTTCAGCAATTAGTTAGCTTTAATGTTTTTATTGCTAAAATATAAGTGGTGCTATATTTCTTTTCCATTTTCTGATTGGTTACTGTCTACGTTCATATTTTTAAAAAAATAATCCATCCACGTTTGGTTTTTATAGTTATGCTCCTTCAGTATTTTTCTCGACATAAAAAACGAAAAAATGATTTACTAGCCGTAATATAAGCCTAATTACGCGGGACTAATCTGGTTTTTGACTTTTCTTGTTTTTACTTCAAAATATACTTCTTTGTTATTCTACACAACCTAAAATTGTTTTCAATTCTGACAACTAATAATAATTTTTCTGAAATAACAAAAATAGTTTTTACTTTTTAATCTACTTTCTCAAACTACTTACTATTTTCGGGAAAACAAATAATGTTAAAAATTGAAACAAAAAATAAAAAATAATAACAGTCTGGTTGATATAAAAATCAAAAATCAAAATCTGATTTGATAGTTTAAAATATCCAATCTCCCCGATAAACGTTTTAACTTCGCGGTTTTGACCATTAAAGATCCTTTTTGAGCCAGTAATTCTTTACTATTTTCTCATCTACTGACGCGTATCCAAATTTTGTATAATGAAACATCCAAACATTTCGTTGAATTCCGAATTTTTTTCTCTGCTAAAATTAGAAAATTCTTTAATGATGACAAGAACTAAAACTGGTTGCTTCCTGAAAAGAAAAGAAATGGTAGGCGTTCTGCGACTCGTAAACAAAATGTTTTTTACTTAAAGTGAAAAAGTAACTATGACGAATTTCACTAAAATTTTAATATTAGGGAAATAACTGACTTAATTTCGGCCACCTTTTTTTATTTTTTTGAATAAGTTCTTTCTGGCTTTTTCAATAAATTAAAAGATTGGCTTAAAAATCAAACAAATAGTATATTTGCTTATTCCAGTGCAAAAATTTGCCAATATTTCTGTTACACTTAAAAATCAGTGAAGGTTTAAACTTTTTTTTGACTAAAGCAGGTGAAATTACCGCGCGTGCCATTTATTTTCGGCCACCCTACAAAAAAACTGGCCATAACTGATTGCTTAAACGAACAATAAAATTTTCTAAAGGTTGCAAATATACCCTTAGGTATTTTTCTCGTATATAACTTAATTTTTCAATGTTGCAAACTTTAATAGTTATTAGAAAGACTTTTCAATAATTGTGTCAAAACCTTAAAAAAACAAGTTTTAACAACTCTGTATTTTTTGTTCAATTTTTATTTTTGGCTTAAAAAAACATCAAAACAAAGTCAAAAGAGCAAAAAAAATTCTTTATAAATACGGTAGTACGATGATATTTAAAAACAGCAAAAAACGGCAGGTTCTTTCACCTGGGAAATTTTAAGGTCGCCGAAATTAACAGAATCTTAAACTGCGCAGTTAATCCCCTAAACGCATTGCAAAAATAATTTTGGAGAAAATATCAAATCATGAAAATTAACAACTTTGAGCCTAAAATAGAAGGTGTTTTAAGGTTATATATTGCTTCGTTCTAAGTTTGATGCAGTTTAAACACAAAGCAAAAAATTAAGAAAATCATAAAAAATTCACTTTTTTGTCTGAAAATGTCTGATAATGTACAATAATAAAAATAAAAAACCTTTTGCAAAAACTACCTTATTCAACCTTTAATTCTCAGTTACTTTTGTGCTAGTTCTTTTGTGTTTCTAAAAATAACCCAATTTTCTAACACCCTAAATTGGTGGATGAATTTAAGGCGTGGCCGAAATTAAGTCAGTTACCCTAATTTAAATATAAGTTTTTGTGTGTTAACACTATAATGCCATCGAAAGCTAAGACTGTTGGAGCCAACGGTAATAATATCATCGTTTACTGGTCGTTTTATTTTGAGATATAGGTCCATGAATTTGAAGCGGAGAAAACGGATTTTAGACAGTTGTAAAAATTTCCTTAATAAATTTAGGGGGCAACTTTTTGAAATGGTTTAATGAAAACGAATTTAGAAATTAAAAAAAAATAATTAAATGAATGGATATTTAAAAAAAATGGTTCATTTAGTTCATTATAGTTCAGTCAGTTCATATAGTTCAGTGGCCGAGTGGAACGTTAGATCCTTAGGCTAAAAACTGCCGGCACGCATAAAAGTTTGAATCTGACCAAAAAACTTTGTTTGTTACGTAAAAAATATATTTTTTTATTAATTAGATTTATAGTTTTTTGTTTGTTTTGTGTTTGTTTTTAAAAAGTGTAAGTTATTTAAGTATACGCTAAGGCCCAAAAAAACAAATTAAATATTTTTCTTATTGTATTTTATTAATGTATTGTATTTTTGACATGTATTTTATTGGAATCATTTAATGATGGTAGAGGGGTGAGAGTTTTTTTAGAAAATTAGATGTCAAAAATTAAATCTGCAGGTCAAATTATTTGCAAAGTTTAAGATATCCTATCAAAATCTAACTGTGGTGTTTTACTTTAAAAAAACTGTAACAAGTTTCATTTAAACCGGTATTAGAATACTCTGCAGAAAATGAGTCTTTAAAAATGGATCAGATTTTACTCCAACCGAAATAAAACATGTTAAAAATGCAACTTAAAAAATTTGCCTAAATTATTCTTAAAATAATCAAATCGTCTTTTTTAGATTTTTTTCAATAAGACCGTTTATTGTTAATTTGTTAATTAAGCAAAAGAAGTAATAATTTTCACGATATAATTAAAATGTCGTGGTTTTATAAAATAGAATAAAACTTAATTGTGTGGGGAAAGCAAATGCAAACGAGTGTAAATTAGACCGGAGGAAATTTATAAAAGCAAATTTATTCTTTTTATATTTAACTGGACGTTTTTATTGGTTAATAATCTCAACAAATAAAAACGTCCAGTTAAATATAAAAAAGTATAAATTTGCTTTTATAAATTTCCTCCGGTCTAATTTACACTCGTTTGCATTTGCTTCCCCCACACAATTAAGTTTTATTCTATTTCATAAAACCACGACATTTTTTAATTATATCGTGAAATTATTACTTCCTTTGCTTAAGTAACAAATTAACAATAAACGGTCTTATTTAAAAAATCTAAAAAAGACGATTTGATTATTTAAGAATAATTTAGGCAAATTTTTTAAGTTGCATTTTTAACATGTTTTATTTCGGTTGGAGTAAAATCTGATCCATTTTTAGATCATTTTTTCCAGACTATTCTAATACCGGTTTAAATGAAACTTGTTACAGTTTTTTTAAAGTAAAACACCACAGTTAGATTTTGATAGGATATCTTAAACTTTGCAAATAATTTGACCTGCAGATTTAATTTTTGACATCTAATTTTCTAAAAAAACTCTCGATCCTCTACCATCATTAAATGATTCCAATAAAATACATGTCAAAAATACAATACATTAATAAAATACAATAAGAAAAATATTTAATTTGTTTTTTTGGCCTTAGCGTATCTTAAATAATGTACACTTTTTAAAAACAAACACAAAACAAACAAAAAACTATAAATCTAATTAATAAAAAATATATTTTTTACGTAACAAACAAAGTTTTTTGGTCAGATTCAAACTTTTATCGTGCGGCAGTTTTTAGCCTAACGATCTAACCACTCGGCCACTGAACTATATGAACTGACTGAACTATAATGAACTAAATGAACCATTTTTTTTAAATATCCATTCATTTAATTATTTTTTTTAATTTCTAAATTCGTTTTCATTAAACCATTTCAAAAAGTTGCCCCCTAAATTTATTAAGGAAATTTTTAAACTGTCTAAAATCGTTTTTTAAACTTCAAATTCATGGACCTATACCTCAAAATAAAACGACCAGTAAACAATGATATTATTACCGTTGGCTCCAACAGTCTTAGCTTTCGATCGCATTATATTGTTAACACACAAAAACTTATATTTAAATTAGGGTAACTGACTTAATTTCGGCCACGCCTTAAATTTATCCACCAATTTAGGGTGTTAGAAAATTGGCTTATTTTTAAAACACAAAAGAACTAGCACAAAAGTAACTGGATTAATGTTGAATAAAGTGTTTTTGCAAAAGTTTTTTATTTTTATTATTCTACATTATCAACATTTTCAGACAAAAAGTGAATTTTTTATGATTTTCTTAATTTTTGCTTTGTGTTTAAACTGCATCAAACTTAGAACGAAGCAATATATAACCTTAAAACACCTTCTATTTAAGGCTCAAAGTTGTTAATTTTCATGTTTTGATATTTTCTTCAAAATTATTTTGCAATGCGTTTAACTAACTGCGCATTTTAAGATTCTGTTAATTTCGGCGACCTTAAAATTTAGGTGAAAGAACCTGCCGTTTTTTGCTGTTTTTAAATATCATCGTACTACCGTATTTATAAAGAATTTTTTTTGCTCTTTTGACTTTGTTTTGATGTTTTTTAAGCCAAAAATAAAAATTGAACAAAAAATACAAGTTGTTAAAACTTGTTTTTTAAGGTTTTGACACAATTATTAAAAGTCTTGCTAATAACTATTAAAGTTTGCAACGTGAAAAATTAAGTTATATGTACCAAGAACAATACCTAAGGGTATATTTGCAACCTTTAGAAATTTTTATTGTTCGTTTAAGCAATTAGTTATGGCCAGTTTTTTGTAGGTGGCCGAAATAAATGGCACGCGCCTTAACTTCGGCCACTTTAAAAAAAGTTTAAACCTTCACTGATTTTTAAGTGTAACAGAAATATTCAAATTTTTGCACTGGAATAACAAATATAGCTATTGTTTGATTTTTAGGCCAAATTTTGACTTGATTGAAAAAGCCAGAAAGAACTTATTCAAAAAAATAAAAAAAAGGTGGCCGAAATTAAGTCAGTTATCCTAATATTAAAATTTTAGTGAAATTCGTCATAGTTTTGCTTTTTCACTTTAAGTAAAAAACGTTTGTTTACCGGTGGCAGACGCATCATTTCCTTTCTTTCGGAAGCAACCGGTTTATTTGTTCTTGTCATCATTAAAGAATTTTCTAAATTAGCAAGAAAAAAATCAGAAGCAACGAATGTTTGGATGTTTCATTATACAAAATTTGGATACGCGTCAGTAAATAAGAAATGGTGAGGGTTTACTGGCTTAAAAAAGATCTTTAATGATAAAAAATTACAAAGTTAAAACGTTTATAAATAAATGTTAAACTAATAAAATAGATTTGATTTTTGATTTTTATATCAACCAACTGTTATTATTTTTTATTTTGTTTTTCAAAAAGAAGTATTACTTGTTTTCCGAAAATAGTAAGTAGTTTAAAAAAGTAGATTAAAAAGTAAAAACTATTTGTTTATTTCAAAAAAATTATTATTAGTTGTAAAGTAAAAACAATTTAGGTTGTGTAGAATAACAAAGAAGTATATTTAGAATTAAAAACAGAGAGGTCAAAAACCGGATTGGTCCACGTAATTAGTGTACCGGCTAATGATGGTTTTGGTTTTTATGTCAAATGAATATGGGAGAGCATAACTATAAAAACCAAACGTGGATGGATTATTTTTTTTAGAAATATGAACGTGGGCAGTAACCAATCAAATGAAAGAAATATAGCACCACTTATATTTAGCAATATTTAAATTAAAGCTAACTAATTGCTGAAAATAAGTGGCGCTAAAGTGCTCTGGTTTGATTGGCTACTTGATAATTTCTTTTTTTATTCCCCTTAGCAAATAACCCGCCACGTGTGGTGTGTCTTTGGAATGGAATGGAAATGCTACTGCAGTACTTTTAGAATCTATAATAAACTGTTCAGGTACATAAATAAGAGTGCCATCCATACATTCCTTGTTATATATTACTAATATAACATTACCAATAATTGGACATTAAACATTTATAAATGTTTGTAAAACATAACACGACGAAACTTAACCAGCTTTTTAACTAATCTTGCCGCATTCCATGATATGATTTTTCTTTGTTTCATCATTAGATGGCAGGTAAAAAAAAAGGTAGGGCAGGCAGCAGGCAGGGCGTTTTTTTTAAACAAAATGATTCAGAATTTTTAGAAAACACTTGTAACTGTCACTCTTTTTGTTTTTTAAGGTCTCTCTGGACAGTTTTCTTAAGTATGGAAATCGCGATTTTTGGCATACGAGATCTTGTGAAATAAAGAAATATTTCTATAAAAAATTAATATGAGTGTTAAAAAGGCAAAAATACCACCATTATGAAGTGCACATTTATTATATTATTGGCAGTAGTTGAAATAATTCATATTAAAAATCAGAATAGTTTAATATACATTTTTTCAAAAAAATATGTGGGTTAATTTTTTTTTAAATTGCCGAGAGACTTTGATTTAATTTAATTTGGTAAAATTTAAAGCTCCAGATAGTATATTTCTATTAAAATTTATAATTTTTGGAAGGCCATAATATTTTTTTTATTTTTTACGCATAAATAGTTCTGTCGTGTGTTTTGTCGATTTATTTCAGAAGGTTTGTTTATAAATCGCTTTTAGAGCTCGTCAACCCATGGTTGCAGTGGCATAGTCGGTTAGCACGTCGTCAAATTTTTTAAAGGTCCCGAGATCGATTTCCACATAAAACATATTTGGCCATAATTTTTGTTTGATTTTAATAATGTTTTTTTTTAATTTTTTAATAATTTTTAAAATTTATTTCACATAAATTCAAAAAATATCATGATTGTAAACGGAATTTTTTGCCTGCTTTTCGCCAATTAGTCAAATTTTCGTCATTTAAATATCTTAAAATATTATAATACTCTATAAGTATAATAATTCAAAAATAAATTATGTGTAAATAAAAATGGGTAATTTTTGCTCTTTATTGCAATTGGTTTACTACTGAACGCTCTGCAATAAAAACTGTCAGGAGAGACCTTAAAACACAAAAAATATAAACGTTATGATTCAAAGTCACTTTAATTATATACTTATTGTGAGTCTTTGTGTCGTAATCAGCGACGAAGGAAAAATATGATCCAAATCAAAAAATTTGTTATAAAAAAGTTAAAAATGTAACAATACTGGGATAAGATAGTCGGAATTAGATAAAAACCTCCTGTACCTTATGGGTTATTCTGAAATTTGCAAACAATGTTATTAATGTTGTATTTCACATACCATTAGTGGTAAAAGTCACGAGAGATATTATATCAGTGTAAGAACTCAATTTTTGAAGTGGAGACTGGTTGGGCAAAGTTCCGTTGATTTGTTCGTATTCCTTATGGATTCGCTGTATTAGAAGCAAATAAAAGATGAAAATAATGAACAAAGGAAACCTATAAAATTATACAATTATTTTGCGTATTAGTAATCATGCTTTGATTACAAATACTTCAAGTTTATTATGACCAAAGTCTTGTTGAAATTACGCGGTGTTTTACGCCGTATTTTAACGGTAAAACTTCTGTAAAGCCCTTTTGCTTTGACCAAAACAAAAATCTCTGCCAACGCCTGCTTTGCTTTGGAAATACAAACTTTAGCTTTTTGGAAATACATCAAATAAACGCAAATTTAAACTGTTTTGACTACCCTCTTTGAACTCATATAGTTTGAAATAAAATATAAATTATTTTCCAAATACTACATAAAATTTTGTCCAAACCCAACTAAAGTCTGATCTCAAAAAGAATTATACAGTCGACAAAACTTTAGCTTTAAAACGTTATATCTGAAAAACATTGAGCGGATCAATATGGTGCTTATATCAATAAAGAGCTTACACTTTTTTGCTATTTTTTAACCTTTAAAGGTGTTGTTCATCAATGACGCCATCACTATAAAAATGTAAAAAGAAGAAAAAAACACCCGGGCTTAAAAAACGTTATACTGTTTTAATATTAGTAAAAGACTAGAAACGCCGCTTGTTATGCTGTAAGAACAACTTTGCCGAGTATATCCTGATAATTCATTGTTCTCATTGTGCTCAAATTTTATGAAAATACTTGGAAAAACTTGTTCCGACAGCATATCGAGCGGCGTTTTTTCGTTTCTACTAATAAAAACTTTTTTGAGGCCAGAGTTTGTTCCCTGTAGTGGTCGTAGTAATGGCGTCATTGATGAACATCATTTTTCCTAGTGCTAACTGATAACGAAATTTCTAAGCTACAGACTGATACAAGCACTTTAATAATTTGTTGTGCAGTTTCTAGGATAAAGCGTTTTCAACTTCAAGTTTTGTCGCCAGTCTCAATCATTTTTAACAGATTTTTTAACCAGTCAAAACCTAGTGAAAAATAGCATAAAGACGTTGCCCAAAAGCGAATAACTAGAACCAAAATTTCAAAACCAAAAATAATTAAAAGTTTTTTAACATTTTTGGTTAAAGTCTTTTGTTTTTAACTTTTGCCTTTGAATATTTTGGAAAGTATAAATATAAACCAACTTTTATATTACAAAATACGATTCATAATTCGTCCAAGCTATAAAATTCAAAAAAGAGTGGTTTTGATAAATCGAAAAGCGTTTTTTTTTAAATTCTTTAAAATTAAAATTAGAATTTAAAATTAGAATTAGAATTGTTTTAGTTTTTTTTTGAACTTTGGGTTTTGAACAAATAAAAAAAATGCTTATTGAAATTTTGTCAAACATACAGCGCAAATAATTTGACAATGTACAATTCACAACAAAAGTTTACAAACGAAAAACCAAAAACCAAAAATTAGAAAATTAAATTAAATTTTTCAAAAATACAGGTATTCCAAATAAATCGAACTCGTTTACTATATGCAAATAAAACCGTGCTGACCTCGGTGAATTGCAATATTGAATCAACTGAAAATTTTGAATGGTTTTATTGTTAAATAAACAATAAAACCATTCAAAATTTTCAGAAAAAAAAACGGTTTAATATTAAAAATTAAATACCATAGTTTAACAATTATTTATCAAATTACTAAATTTAAACAAAATAAATTTAAAATCATAAAGGTGACTGATTTTTGTGCATTTTGTAAAAAGGTGGGAATTTATAAAAAATTAACGTTCTTATTCGCCTTTAAAAAATGTCTTAACCTGAGGATTTTTATTGGTCCGCTCATGTTTCGCTCATGTTTCTCATGTTCCTATAAATCCTACAATAGACCTCTTTTAGAATACTGTACTCCTGATGGTGTCCACATCTTTAACAAGATATTCTTGCCATTGATCAAGTTCGAAGAACTTTTACTAAACGTCTTTTTAAAATATGTGGGTTAAATTGTTCTATCTTTTGAAGAGCGCAGAATACATTTTGATTTAAAACTATGCTTTTCTATTATTAAAAATCTGAACGATTTATCATTTTAAAAATTTTTTCGTGGCCCAACTACATTGGAAAAAATCTAAAAATGATCACAGCTTAAAATCATCAGTACCATAATTTTGCGTGTAGAGTAAGTAAATACTGGTATTTTCTTTCCCAAGATCTCGTTAGTGTAGACACTGTTAAAAAATTTGATAATAAGTTAGGAACTGTAAATTTTAGTAGTTTTTTTTCATTTTAACAGGCACATTTGATGTAGCCTAATGGCTCCATGTGTCTTATCCCTTTATTCATTTGTATCTTGTGTAATTTCAACATAACATTAAAATTAGTGATTTATTGACTTTTGATGTATATTTAAAAGTTGTAATTATTTCTTGTTTTTTTGTATTCACTTGTATTCAAGGTATCTAATTAATAAAGGACTTAATAAACAAACTTACGAGGTCAGCCAGCTATAATTCAACAATAGCAGACGTATTTGATAAAACTTCGCACGAAACAAGATCAGGTAATTAAAAGTTTAAATGTGCGATACAAACTCAAACTATTTGTCTTCGATATTAAAAATTTCTAGGACTTTTTTAATTTTATCGCCTATTTAAGAAAATTTAATTATAAACTGCCGGTTGTTTTTGAATTTTGATCAATTCGGGCTTATGTGCAAATCAAGCATGATGGGGTTTTGTTCATTGATAACATTAAGTAGCCGTCGATTTGTTTAAAATTGTTTTTGGAATTCATAAAGTTCCATTAAATTATAAATTTTATAAATAAATTTTTTGAAGTTATATAGCCACATGTTGTTCCATTTTTTTGAAAGTAAACTTTCTAGACATTTTTTTTTCCAGCAAGTTATTAAAGATCCCACGACGAAGTAATCACCAGAACTGTCACATAAGTTTTATAAGGCGACTATGAAACGCGCTATAACAGCTTATATGAGCAGCCTGTGATTTTAGGTGAATAAGTTGAAGCTAAAAGCTGAAGCTAAAAATAAAATAATATTAACTTATACATAACCACTATCTCAAACAGTACAAACAAATGTGAACTAATTGCTTGCCAGTGATTTCAAAACAACACTTAAGCAAACAAAAAAGTCCACACTGATGCACATTGGAATCCACTGAAAGTCAAGGATGCATTACGAATTAAAATGAATCAACGTGAAGCTCCTTGTCCCCAGCAGGTTCCAGTTGGCGTTTCGTGCATTAGTCTTAAACGCCCTTGGTGTTGCACTCGTCAGTAAGACCACCAAGCCTAACAGCACAATATATATATATACAAAACCAATAAGCAAATTTACAAACAACATGCAAAACATTAAAAACAATAAAAACAATAAAAAACATTAACATTTAATATTAAAACAGAGGACACTAAAATAAGTTGTTGTGATTTTCCGCAACCTTATATAGTAACTTTGACAGGCAATAAAGAGCATTTATGACCCCATAATCCATTGTAATTACCAGACATACATGCAATTATACCACTGAGTGTAGAATTGTTTTACCAAACACACCTGCATTTATAGCACTGAGTGTAGAATTGTTTGGATCTTATGGATTATATTATATTACAAGCAAAATTTAACAATTTTGGGGTTTTTTTTAATTATTAAAATTATTAAGTTGGGTTTATTTTAAATTGTTTTTATAATATTTTAGTAAATTACTTTTTTGCTTTATTTTTTGATTTGTTAATGTTTTTTTAATTTTTAAATTTTTTAATTGTTAATATATTTAAGGTTATGTTTTGCTAAAAAATTATGCTTTTGACAAAAAAGTACTATAATTAAAAGATAAGACATAATAATGATAGACCTAAACACTAAACATGCTGGATTACTATTTGGAGTTTATGTTTTGTTTAAAAATTTTTTATTATAAATAATTTTGATTAAGATTGTTATAATTAAAAATGTAAAATAAGAAGCCATATAATTAAACACTAAACATCCTGGATTGCTGCAGGTGTAGCATTAAGCCACCATAATAAG
>JASAMX010001741.1:0-15951 GCA_030248175.1 Microlaimidae sp. YZB2_3 | reverse complement strand
CACCTCTGTTAATGTGACAACGCCTGAACTGATTGCACCATGGAACCATCAGAGAATCAAGTTTAAAAACACTATCTAAACAAATACTTCGTATTAATTTGAATCTAATTGGCTGATCACCCTGGCATTTTAAGACCTCTAACATATCATATGGTATTCGATATCACGTTTTGCTCCACGGGATAGGTTGTCTGTGGTGTGTGCTTGTGTGGTGGTAGATTTTACTGTCGTTTACCTTGTGGGACAACTATTTATAAGAAATTTTTATTGAAACAAAAGAAAATACAAAGCCGAGATACAAAATACACAAAGACCGAATACAAGAAACTACACAAGAATAGGTTAGTTATATAAAATTAAGTAAGTAAGTAAGTAAGTAATAAGTAATGACGTCGTATTACGTCTTATTACATTGTATCATCACTATTACATCACTAAACGTCATTTTACAGAATATTGATTAGTAGTTGATAATTATGTAGGTGTTTATTAGGCGTGGTTTAACGTCACGAGGTGCGTGGGTGTGATTAATTCGCAATGTCTACAATCACGAGTTCCGGGATCATTGCGTGGGCGTGCTTATTTCGAAATACTTTAAAATCTAGTTCCTGGTTTATTTTTAGCTTTGTGATCAAGGTTATTTTTCATTTGCAACTGTTTCGATTTCTATAAATAAATTCGGATATGGATAGTAGTTGTTTATACTTTGCAAGTTGTTAATCTTTCTTTACTGCATTTTAAACTATGTATAGCTACTATTTAATTGTAACCTGAGATGCGTAAGTTGCCGTATCGTGGTCTTAGAGCTAAGTTACAACCCTTACATGTCGGAGGAACTAAATATACCCGTTTCGACGTCCCGCCCTAACAAACTCATGGAACACATCTTTTTCATGATCGCCCATTTTTTGCGCTGATTGGCTGCGCTCGCTGTTGTTCCGTGAAAGTGATGTGAGCAATCTTCAGTTCCGCGCTGCTCTCCCTTTCGGTTTCGCGCTCTTCGCCAGTCAATATGAAATGAATCAAAAAACAAACAGTAATAATTTAAGAACAAACTTAAACGATTAGATAAATCATTATTTAAGTCAGAAAATAGAAAAAACGGAGAGCGCGGAATTGACCGTTGCTCACGTCACTTTCAGGGAACAACGACGAGCGCAGCCAATCAGCGGGAAGAATGGGCGATCATAAAAAAGATCTGCTTGGGTTTTATGACCGGCTCTGTGCGTTCATTGGTTGTCAAAAATTTTAATTCTGAATGCTTATTGGCTGACTTTTTGGGACCTTCTGACACTAAACAATTTCCGATTTAAAGCGGGTTTAGACTAGAGTGATAAAGTGACGTAAGATTCTCGTGATTACTTAATGGGAGGCATTTTTTTATCCAACGAACAACTGTTGCAGCCACGTTGGGTTTACCTTTAGTTAAAACTTAAAATGGAAAACCTAAGAATTGATGCAAGAAAATAGAAAATATTTGTTTTTTACTGTCAGGGTGTGCAAAATTTGGAACTTCTTACCAAAAATATTATTAATTCCCCTTCAATTAAAACATTTATTAAAAAACTTCCAAAATTATCTAATTTAACATAGGCCGAGGCAGTTTTAGCTGCCTTTTAACCTCTATATGCTTCAACATAGGAGGCAGGGCTACTTGCCTCCTACCTGCCTTTGAGGCAGTTTTATCTGCCTCCAGTCTTCCGGAGGCTGGTTCGAGAGCCGTCCTTACCGGGATAAGACTTTTCTTTTTTATCTAATTGTACATTAGTGTCTTTCTATGGACCTGTAAAATAAAATTTCTTATCTTATTATCATTCAACAATTATAATTAAATAACCAACACATGTAAACTAGAAGTCTCTACAAAAATGATGCGGACTGGCGACAAAACTGAACTTTGAAATGTTAGTTTTAAATTTTTTTATTTATTTTGATTTAAAAAATGAGAAAATGGTCCAAATAACCCTATGAAAACGCAACAAATTTTCGTTAAAATTCCAAAATACTTCCTTACGTCCTTTCTTACCTTGTTATTACGTCATAATTGATGATTTTTTTTTTGACTCATCCCTATTAAAATGACGCTATTCAGACCAGATCACGGATTCAAACGCTTTTACACGAAAAATAGCATTACTTTAAAAAATTACATTGGGATATTGACAAAAGTTGAGGGACATAGTTATTAGAAATTTGTTTTTGTGTTGATGAACGGGGAAACATGTTTGCAAGTAAGAAAACACTTAAAAAAAGACCATTTTTTAGCTGCGATATTTAGCAATTTCGTACTAGGATTACAAAAATTCGCGAAAAATCGTGAAAACTGCGCGCATTTAACGCATTATAAAAAAAATTTGAGCGAGCCGATTTCGCTCAAACTTTCAGAAAAAACGCAAAAAAGTATGTTTTAACAGCATACCAAGCTGAGTTTTTTATCTCGTACTAACAAAAATATATAATACTTTTTTCTGAAAGTTTGAGCGAAATCGGCTCGCTCAAATTTTATTTTTTTATAATGCGTTGAATGCGCGCGGTTTTCACGATTTTTTTGCGAATTTTTGTAATCCTAGTACGAAATTGCCAAATATCGCAGCTAAAAAATGCTCTTTTTTTAATTATTTTTGGTACTAATAGAAAAGTTTTAGTTTTTTTGGGACCAGGTTTTTTTACCGCATCGGCTATAGTGATGACGTCATCGAAAAACATTTTTCCTAACCTTTTCAAAAAATAGCCAAGAGTCTAAGCTATGCTATATGTCCCGCACATATTCTAACCTCCGTTACGGATATATAACATTTCAAAGTTCGACTTTTGTCGTCAGTCCGTATCATTTTTGTATGGACTATAGTGATATTTTCCAGAGGTCCAGATTCCGGAGCAGAGCTCAGGAACTCCGCTCCATTTTTGTACTAATTTCAGGAACTAAAGAGTAATGCAATAATTTTTTTTAAAACTTATTTAAAACGATAAAGAAAGTCCTAAAAATGTTGATAGTCCTTTTAAATTTCCTTTAAAAGGGCTTTTTAAAAGGATAGAGCTCTGGAACTCTCTTTACATTGAATAGCCAGAGCTCCATAGCATACTATTGAAAAACAGAAACATCATTAATGTAAATACAGGCACTTAGTCATGGGGAAGTCAAAACCATTTCCCACCTATGTTTAAAGTAGTGATGATCCTACCCTTTAATATCATGCTCCGGAGCTCCGGCCATCTAAAAGCTCCGGAGTTACACCCCCTAAATGAGCTATTTTAAGCTTATTTAAGGCTTACATACATTTAAAATTACTCCATTAGCATTTTAAAGACTATTTCTAGCGTTTCAATTAAGTTTTGAAAAAACTTTAATATAAAAACAATAATATGACTTAATTATTCATAACATTAATACAAAAATAAGACGGAGCTCCGGGAGTTGCTCCGCAGCTGCTAAAAAGGGAGCTCCGGAGAACATCACTAATTTGAAGACTCTTCGTCAATTAACTCATTTTTTGGCGAAATTTTCAAAAACCGCCGCTATATTTAAAACCGCTGAGATTTTAAAAAAATAAGCATCAAAATTTGCTGAATTGAAATGGTTTATTTTTTCAATATTTCTTCAATTTATTTACTTCAATTCGGCATATTCTCCACGGAAATTCACATGAATTCAAATAACGAATATGCCAATATAATGGAAGTGCTATTATCATGGACTATTTTGAAAATATGCCGTTAACAATGGCATAGGCATTATGCTGTCTATTTTTCATAATAAGAGTTGCCCATTTTTTGGTATATTACATAATTTTTTCTAAGCGATGG
This sequence comes from Microlaimidae sp. YZB2_3, assembly GCA_030248175.1. NCBI lineage: Eukaryota > Metazoa > Nematoda > Chromadorea > Desmodorida > Microlaimidae > Microlaimidae sp. YZB2_3. The sequence continues at coordinate 12,147 of JASAMX010001741.1, read as the reverse complement.
ACGAGACTAAAAAAAAAACAAGAAGCGATCAAAAAAGCTGTTTTTTTAATTAGGCGCCACATCATAATCATGTGACAAAAAACGTTGAATTGAAATTGATAATTTTCTGATTTACAAATAAAACTTTACTTAACAATATCTATTCTAAAAAAAATCAAAATAATATTATACAAAATACCGACAAAAATTATAATGAATCAGAATGACCAATAATCGATTTAAGTTTTAGTTCTTGTTTGACCGAAGCAATTGTCTTTAAATGAGTGTCACGTAAGTGTTTTGCCAAACCTAAAACAAAACTATTTGATTTTTTTAATCTTGTTAAATATTTATTATTTTTACAATCTAATTAAGATTTAGGACAACAAGTTTAGCGAAAAAAGTTTGCTGTTTTTATGCCTACCAAAAAAACTGGTACCTCAAATGTTGGGATTTATCGAAAAAATCGTTATTTTTTGAACAGAGGGGGAAGGGGAGGAGGCACGTTTTTTTTTAATTCCGTCACCAACTTTTTAGTTATTATATTTTCACCAAAATCTATGCAGCTACTAATTATATAGTCACTTTGATAATATAAATTTTTCCAGTTCATATCATAGTGGCGTGCCCAGGATTTCATTTCGGGGGAGGGGCGGTCCGGGGGGGGGTAAATACTAACCCTGAAGGAGGGTCTGGGGGGCGGTAGCCCCCAGATATGGGGGGTCTGGGGGGGGCGGGAGCCCCCCAGCGGGATCAAGGGGCAGCGCCCCTTGTCAGGGGGGTCTGGGGGGCAGAATGCCCCCCGGGGGGAGAAAATTTTGAATTTAAGGCGCTAAAATACAATAGAAATTTTAATTCCAGATGATACTTATTACAAATTTTAAGGTTTTTTTATACCTATACATTTAAAACATGTGTTTAAACGTTAATAAAAGGAAAATAGGGGTTATAGTAGTTTTATTAAACATGTATGCCTTAACTACTGAACGGGATAATCGATTTGAAATCGAAAAACTAAGATAAATTGTCAATTTAAACTACCCGCGTAGAGGGAAAATTTTGGTTTTTTGATTATTAATATGCTTTTGAAAGGCATCAGGAAAGTTTCTCTATTAATATTAAAGAAAAAAATTTTTCTCTCCCAAAATTTAAAAAAACGTAAGGGTCCCCCCTTACAAAAAAATCCGGCTTCGCCGGATTTCGGGGGGGGGAGGGCGGCCGCCCCCCCTGGGCACGCCACTGGCGTTGTATACTAATTTTATAACTCATATTATAAATAAAGTCAAATAATTTACAGTTAAAATAAATGTTTTTTTACCTTCTCTTCCAGTGAATCTACTGTCACATCCCGGTTCAATGCATTCGAAGGGTTTCTTTCCCAAATGAAAATTCACGTGAGCCTCCAACTTAGTTTTGCTCTAAAAAATATAAATTTTCCAGTTTTTAATATTTCACTTCTTAAAAAACAAAATAGGCCTCAAGCTATGCGCTTGATAAACATTACTGATATGCACTATACTAACTAATATTTTTATAGAAGAAAATAAAACCTGGGGAGTATTTTAGTTAGACATTTTTAGATATCGGTTTTTAGAATGATAGTAAATACCTGTACGGCAAGCTTTCTTAATTTATTTAAAGTGGTGAATAAAAAACAGAAATGGAAAAAATAATGACATTTTGTTATTAAACCCCGCGTTGAAGTAGTGTTTTATTTTGAAAGTTATTGTATTAATGTTTTAATAGAATTTTAGTTAAAATACTGCTAGGAAACTTTATATTCACAGTGATTGGTCACCGGAGGGGGGGTGTAAGGGGGGGGGGTCGCCCCCCCCCTCCTACGGCCTCTGAGACCTAATCCCCCCTAAGGCCCCTTTTTGATCCCTCCCCCCCATCGACCCCTTGAACCCCTGACCCCCCCCCTAAGGCCCATTTTTGACCACCCCCCCACCAGACAATCCCAAAAAAGGCTTAAAAAATGGTCAAATTTCGTCAAAAAATTGTCAATTTTGGTCAAAAAAATGGTAAAAACCCCCCAAGCACCCCCGGGTGTTTTTTTTTCGAGAAAAAAAAAAACACCCGGGGTGTGACCCCCCCCCCTGGAGGTCAAAAACCTCGACGCCCCCGGGTGTGGACCCCCCCCCTGAGCCGTCGAAGGTCGGTGACCTATGTTCACAGTATACAATCTGCCGTTTTTGAATTTTTGACGAAGAAAAGGAATGCCTAAAATGATATTTTGCGCGAAGCCCGATTACGTGATTTTCGACTCTTTTAAAATTTCTAAAGGAAAAAAATGTTATCTTCCAAGAAGATTTAAACAAAAATCAACAAAAAAATTGTAAAAAAATATCAAAATCTTTTTTATTCTGAACAGTACTGAATGACTTAAACAAAAAACAGGTAGTATTATTACAGATTTCGCTAATATCTAATTTTTATATTTTTGCAAATCTTTAGATTTCAAACAGCAACCTACAGCCGCTGCCTACACGGTAAAACAACAACTAAACTTCAGCTTAAAATAAGAGGTTATCGTCGTATATAATCAGAAGCCGTATTTATAACGTGCGATGATCTTTAGATTAAGAAAAAAATAATTCCGAGTTTGACTGCTTGTTCACTAAGTGAAAAATTTTGACCAATTACAATCGTTAGAAACACCCGAAGGCGGTTCTTAGGGTGTTTAAGTAACCAGTAAGAAATCGCTATTAACATTTTTCGCTTAATCTAAAGATGATCGCGCTGTATGAATGCGGATCGAGGAGAGTATGTAATAGAGTTTCGATTAAGCAAAAAATTGATATTTTTTTCTTATCTAACCCCCAATCCGTTTGGCAGTCTACCGTGCATAGGTGGGCAGGGGGGGGGGGGGTTAGGGGAGTTATACAAACCCCCCAAAAAACCCGATTATAGCCGACATCCCTCTAAAATTTGGGGGTATCCCTGACACCCCCCAAGTGCTAAAAATGTGATATTTGATTGAGGTGTACCCCAAAAAAATTTTTTAGGGACACTGGCCCTCCAAATTTTGGGCGTCGGGTATACCCCCCAAAATCTAGGAGGGTGCTGGCTGGCTGCCTACCTATGCTCCCGTGTACTGTGGGATTTTTATATTGCTTGAAGGGGCTTAGGATCGGCGCTTACACACAAAGCGACTGTCCGGATTTATGTAGGGAAGGGAAGAGATCAGATTTTAAGTTCTTGTACAGTTTTAGAATAAAAAATTTCTAGAAATTTAGGAGGAGGGGACACTCCCTGGTATTTTTTTTTTGGGGGGGGGAAGGATGGAAAGTTTTGAGGTTAGTCGGAGACATAGGTAAAAAAGGGGGGTAGGGTGGGGTCCACCCCCCCACCGGCCGCGAAATTTTGGGCCCCCCTAGACAAAAAACCAGGGCCCCCTCCTCCCAAATTTCCGAATTTTGTCACCCTGACTCCACCTAGAGTTTAAGAGCGGACCCCCCCGGACCTCGGGAAAATTTTAGGTACTTTTTTTATACTAAATTTTCTTCCAAAAACGTAAATTTTTAACACATATTCATGTTTTTACACCCTTTTTATACCAGAATATGGCTTTTTATTGAATAAAATCTAGTATTATCCTATAAAAAGAACAATTATTAAAATTATTATGGTTTAAAACTGTTTTGCTTTGGACACCGGACCCCACCTGACCCCCCTCTAGATTTTAAAATTTTGCACGCCGGGCGACCACCCCTAAAAAGCTAGGCGGGTTCAGACCCATCTGGGACCACCGCCCTAGAATTCAAACTTCAATTTACACCGGGTAACCACCCCCCTAGCTTCCGGGACAGTTTTCACCAATGGGCGGGGATGGATTCATGGTGGTGATAGCTAGTGTCGTAAAAAACGGTTGGATGAAAACCACGCTTTTCTAATATCTAATCAAAGAAAACAATCAAAACATTGACACAATCTTAAAACGATTTTTTAACACTAGCAGTGTTTATTTATTATTTATTTATTATTATATTTGCAAAAACGCAAGAGTAGTGAAGGCATAATTTAACATGCAATAAGACCACATACCCCTTCGGTGTTAAAGTAAAGCTTATTAAAGTAAAGCTTATTAATACAGTCCCTGCAACCCCCAATTAAATAAATTAAATTTTACCTTAAATACTCTAGAATATAATTATTAATAGGAACTACACATGGGCACGGGGGGTTAACCCATACATGGGCACGGGGGGGGGGGTTGGGGGGGTTAACCCCCCAAATTCTGAGAAGTGGGGTTTAACCCAGTGGGGGGAGAAAAAGTTAACCCCCCCATTTTTGGAAAAATGAAGAAAAAAAAGTCTTTAAAATGACTTCTAACTGCCTCCAAACTTAAGTTTTGAGGTCAAAATGAATGTTTTAAGCAATAAAAAGCTCAAAAATGCAATAAAAAGGGTTTTTTGACCTTAAATTAGCGTTTTTTACCTATTTTTTCTTCAAAATCGAAAAACGATATGGGTAAAATGCACTCCAGAAAAAAAACGATAAGGGTATTTTGTGTTTCTTGGATTTTAACCCCCTTCCCCCTAATTTGGGGTTTAACCCCCCCCCCCCCACTCCCGACCAACTTGCCCATGTATGGAACCCCCCCCCCAATTCTGAGAAGGGGGGTTTGACCCCCTCACTCAGAAGTTGGAAGGGGGAGAAAAGGTTAACTCCCACCTCAATTTTGGAAAAATGAAGAAATAAAATGTCTTTAAAATGACTTCTAACTGCCTCCAAACTTAATGAATGAATGGTCAAAATGAATGTTTTAAACAATAAAAAGCTCAAAAATGCAATAAAAAGAACTTTTTGACCTAAAATTATCGTTTTTTACCTCATTTTTTTTAAATCGAAAAACGATATCGGTAAAATGCACTCGAGAAAAAAAAACCATATTATTTTTAGGTATTTTTATACATGGGCAAGTTCGTCTGGAGTGGAGGGGTTAAACCCCAAATTAGGGGGAGAGGTTAAATAAAATCCGAGAAACGCAAAATACACAATATGGTTTTTTTTTCTGGAGTGCATTTTACCCATATCGTTTTTCGATTTTCAAGGAAAAGCAGGTAAAAAAACGCTAATTTTAGGTCAAAAAGCCCTTTTTATTGCATTTTTGAGTTTTTTACTGCTTAAAACATTCATTTTGACCTTAAAACTTAAGTTTGGAGGCAGTTAGAAGCCATTTTAAAGACTTTTTTCTTCATTTTTCCAAAATTGGGGGGGGGGTTAACCTTTTCTCCCCCCACTTCTGAGTGGGGGGAATTAAACCCCCTTTTCAGAATTTGGGGGGTTAACCCCCCAACCCCCCTTTTCTCCCCCCCCACTTCTGAGTGAGGGATAATTAAACCCCCGTTCTCAGAATTTGGGGGGTTAACCCCCCAACCCCCCCGTGCTCATGTATGGGTATTTTGTGTTTCTCAGACTTTAACCCTCCCAATTTGGGGTTTAACCCCCCCACTTCGGACCAACCTGCCCATGTATGGTGGCAAAGCAACCATGCTGCGATAAATTACTGCAATAAAACGGCACAAAAAAATTATACACTTGTAAAAGTATCAAAAAACTAAAAGATCATTTTAGAAAAAAATTAGATGTTATCAAAACTATAATATTGTGGAAAGTCAGCTACTTTTTGCTTAATGTTTTGAAAATCTTTTCATATTAAAAAAAATTAAATTGTTTAAATTAAAACTAAAAAAAAAAAAATTGGGTGAAGTTTTTTTTGAAATCAAAAAAAAAAATTAAATCTATTCATCAAACCACCTAAACCAAGTCTAGAGCTGGGAAAAGCCAGATAATTTTATTCATTTACCTGAAAACTCTTTTCGCAAGGGCTAATCGGGCACATTAAACCCTTTCTACTGTTGCTGTCACACTCCTTCCGATCAGCGCTGTCTCTGGATTGCTTTGGATTGTGCACTGTGTTATGTTGGCGCTGTGGATTGTGCACAGTGTCCAGGTGGCGCTGTAAATGGGCGGGGCGTGAGAAAGATTTGGCGCACTGGGGGCAAGTGTGCCGCCGAGTTAAAATTTCATCGGCGGCCTTGGAGATATCCAAAACTTCCGCTTCCGAATGCTCCCGTCGTAAATGAGCCTGCAGAAATATTAATAACAGAGCGTTCAAACGAAGCTTTTGTCTCAGCTCCCATTGTGTTGATATTTCAGAAATGTGACGCCTTTATAAAAATATGAGTTGTAATGTAACACTGTCGAGCGATGGTGTAACGCAGCACGTCAGTCAATTAGGTACTGAGGCTGGAGATTACAAGCTCAAGTCCTGTATCGCTCATTTTTCAGCCAAAAAAGCTAAAAACAGCTAATTGTTTCGCATTCTATCTTTCAACAGATCGATTAATTCAGCCTCATATTTCTGGACATCATGGTCATACTTTATAACTTACTTCAGTTTTAAACCGAACGGCAGAAACAAGAAGTGGCGGATTTTTAAACAATATCGCACGAAAATTACATTTCACATTAGTGATGTTCCTACGCTCCAATATCATGCTCCTCGTTTGGAGTTTCGCCATTTGGAGTGAAGAGGGCTCCGGAGCTCTGCCCTTTAAAGCTTTTAAACTTATTTAAGATTGAAATACACCTAAAGTTACCCTATGCACATTTTTTTGACTATTTTTATCGTTTTAAGTAATTCCTTTACAAAAAATTGACAAAAAAAAATCTATGAAATCATTCTTTAATTATTCATCAATATAGTACAAAAGTAGGGCGGAACTTCGGGTGTTGCTCTGGAGTTTGAAGCTCCGGGTAACATTAGTAATCTACATTTTCAAGCGAATTGCCAACTTTTTTAGAGTAAAAAGATTTAAATTGTTTAATTACTGGTTGGTATTAAACGAAAATAAAATTTAAGTTTTTGGCTGCCCAGGCTTCCTTTCTGTAAAAACATTTTTGTATGTTTTTAGATTATTAACTGAATAGTTAACTGCATTTGATCAATTAAGATATAAACTCGTTTTAAATTAAAATTTTCAAAACTAAACCGCAGTTTGTATGATTAAATTCATTTTTTATGTTTTTGTTTTTAATTTTTAGAGATTTATTTGTTTATGGTTAATAATTTATTTTATTTTTACAATTATTTCGCTTATTGATTTGGATAATATTGTTTAAAAAAACAAATTTATTACATGTTATTAATTAAAGATGCCTACAACACCAGGTGTTCCCCGGCGGTCCCCCAACCCGGTACTAACCCGGCCCAACGTTGCTTGACTTGGCAGATCGAACGGGATGCCGTTTTTAATCAACGTGGTTTGGTCGTAGGCAGTTTTTCCAAGTTTTCGCTCGCTCGTAAAAAACTAAATTAAAATATAATTATTAATATAGGATAACTGACTTAAATTCGGCAGCCTTAATTTTTGCCTACGGTTGTTATTTTTGCGTTGCTCATAGTTGTGAAATAAACTTCGTATGCCTAGATAGATCAAAAGAAGATCTATCCAGTTATATGCAGGGGGGGGGGGGGGGGTTTTTTTTTTTTTTTTTTTTTTTTTTTTTTTTTTTTATTTTATGCAGTAAATTTCGTAATTTTACGCATGGCAAAAATAACTGCACGTTGGCAGGCTTCTGGATTTTTGGGGGAATAAGTATAACCATACATGGGCACGGGGGGGTTGGGGGGGTTAACCCCCCCAAATTCTGAGAAGGGGGTTTTAACCCCCCACTCAGAAGTGGGGGGGGGGAAAGTTAACCCTCCCCCAATTTTGGAAAAATGAAGAAAAACATGTCTTTAAAATGACTTCTAACTGCCTCCAAACTTAAGTTTTGAGGTCAAAATGAATGTTTTAAGCAATAAAAAGCTCAAAAATGCAATAAAAAGGGATTTTTGACCTAAAATTAGCGTTTTTTACCTATTTTTTCTTCAAAATCGAAAAACGATATGGGTAAAATGCACTCCAGAAAAAAACGATATGGGTATTTTGCGTTTCTCGGATTTTAACCCCCCCCTAATTTGGGGTTTAACCCCCCCTCCGGACCAACTTGCCCATGTATAAGTATAACCCCCACCCCCCCCCCCCCCCCCAACGCCACCTATAAGTTAAACCCATAAATGGGCATGGGAGGTAGGAGGTTGGGGAGGATACGTTTAACCATAGATGTTTTTTTGGGGGAAACAGGTGTCCCTGAGAGCAAAAATTTGGCAATTTGGACCGCCTCCCTGCTGGAAAAAGTTCAGGGCCCCCCATACTCCCCTTTTAGCGAAGCCGACCTCCCTTGCCCTCTGAACCACTTTACTAGTATAATTTTTTATTTACTGTCAAAAACACAGTTTTTTAGTAAAATAACAGTGTTTAAATACACTTTTACGCCTAAACAGGTTGTTTTAGTATAAAAAATTTAATATTGGGCCTAAAAACACTTAAATTGCTGATTTAAAAAAACTTTGTTAAAAAATGGGACCACCCTGGAAGCTCCCTAAATTTGAAATCTCACACCCCGGGTCCACCCCCCCTAAAAAAATTTTAGCATTCCACTAGGGGTGGATGCTCCCCCCTAGCGGACCCGACCAAAAACATCTATGGAGTTAATCCCAGAAATACTGGAAAAGGCGCTTTAACTCCCACATCCACTCAGAAGTGTTGGAAAACCCAACCCCCAATTTTGAAAAAAAAATAGGGAAAAGTGCCTTTAACCAAAATGAATTCTAATTGCTTTTAAACTTAAGTTTTGACCCCAAAATGAGTGTTTTAATCAGTAAAAGAGCTTTTTAGCCTAAAGTTGGCGTTTTACGTATTTTTCCTTTAAAATCAACAACTTTGAAAAAAAAAACGATAGGGTAAAATGCGTTCCTCAGAGTGTAACCCCCCTGGTACCAACTAGCCCTGCATAGTTTAATCTCCCTACCACCATTTCCCTTACACCAAATGACGATAAAACGTAAAAAAAATAACCACTCCACCTTTAATCGACTCGAGATCGGCTCCACGTGACAGCCCGGTACAGGGCAGGGTCGGGCCGGGCCGTCCCGGTGAATTTTGGCGTGTCTCCATACGCCGGAGCGGGTTTTAAACTCCGCTCCGCACACGTCGCAACGCAAGGAGACCCGACGGCGCTTCGCGCCCTCCAAATCCGGGTGCTTCTGCGCCGTGTGCGCTGCCAAATCTTCTTCGCTTTTATATCTCTAAAAATAATCGCGTACATTAGCCATTTTTTTTAGTATAGGTAACAGTGGCACAGTGGCACAGTGGCAGACCGTTCATCTTGCATACTAAAAACTAAAGCTCCCTGGATCGAGTCCCGACTGAGACATGCTCTACATTGTGATTAATATTGATATACATTGCTTTGTTATGTTTGTTAATATTGTTATATGTAGTATTTGGTCGAACAATTAGTGCTGAATAATATTGGCCTTGCGTATCCTTTTTTACGCGAAATAAAGCAACTTAAAAAAACTTTTAAAATTTACTGTAGATAATATAGATGATTTTACTCTTAAATATCCCACTCCTCTTTATTTTAAAAATTTTTTCACAGACCTACGTCCCTCAAAAAAGTAATCTGAAACTACGTTTTGTCAGATGTAAAAAAGTTTTTCACAGACCTACGTCCCTCAAAAAAGTAATCTGAAACTACGTTTTGTCAGATGTATTTAAATTTTAGAACTATTTTAATTTTAACTTTTTAAAGGTTTAATAATTTGGTTTGCAAAATTTTTGTAGAATAAGTTAATATTTTTTTTTCAACAAAACTTTTTTTTGTTTTTTTAAACTGGAATTCATTTACATGGTACAACTTTTGATACCCTTACTATAAAAAGCACGGGGCCCTCCTTTTTCTTTAAAAATTTTACATTTATTCACGTTAGGAAACTGATCTCCCTCTAGAACTCCTGTTTTTAAAACAAACAAAAGATCGTTTTTTTTGCTCCATAATATGGCAATAACAGCAAAAAAAATAACAACAACTATTTCTGTAGGATAATTGCCTTAATTTCGGCCACCTGCTATTGTTTTTGCCTTTCAAACCTTATGAACTGAACTGTGTATGGATATATAGATGGCATTATCATGACCTATCTAGCCATACCTAGTTAATTTTTTACTGTAGCACATGGCAAAAATAACAGCCGACGATCGAAATTAACGCTGGCCGAATTTAAGTAAGTTTCCTTGGTCGGAACAACCGACAGCGAAAGTGGCCACTTTTTTCTAGCTCCATAATTCGGCAAACTCATCAACAACAGAAACAACGACAAGAATTTAATTCCCGCTTACATTCCTGCAATTCTTCACTTTGCAGCGATAAATCTGCCGCACAACGTTGTGCTGCCCGGCGCTGTGATCTGCCAACTCCTTCCTGCTGGCGAAACGGCTCCCGCAATACATCCACGTGCAAACCCACACTTCTGCCCGGTTGGAGTTCCCGCTTTTAGTCCGCCCTTCTGCTTGTTCGTCTGTTTCCCGGCCGGTATTCGCGCTGTTCGTCCGCCCGTCTACTTGTTCGTCTGTTTCTCGGCTGGAGTTCCCGCTATTTGTTCGTCCGTCTGCTTGTTCATCTGTCATGCCGCCGGAATTACCGTTTTTGCTACGCTTGTTTGCTTGTTCGTCTGTCTCCTGGCCGGAATTTCTGCTTTTCGTACGTTTGTATGCTTGTTCATCTGTTTCCCGGACAGAGTTCCCACTGTTAGTCCGCCGGTCTGCTTGTTCGTCTGTCTTCCGACTGAAGTTTTCGCTGTTTGTCCGCCCCTCCGTTTGTTTGTCTGCCTGGTTGCTCACAATATCGCCACTGTTTCCCGCTTCGTCAGATGGCGAAGTAAGGACGGAGGCAGTTTGTCCACCATCTTCTTTCATCGTATTGACTGGACGTATGGGACTGCTGCCACGTTGGACTGGATATATAGGACTGCTGCTGCTTTCGGCTGGCTGTATAGGACTTGTGCGGATGATTTTGGAATCCGTCGAAAGTTCGTGGGACTTCGGCAATTTAAATGTGCTATTATAATTATTTACTGTTATGCTGTATTTGAGTCTTTTCACTTTGAAATTTTTTCTCCTGAGTGAAAGGCGTTGGCGTTCGCTTTTCCTAAAGAAATTCAATTACCAACACTTTTTACAATCATAAGATAAGAGGTTCTTAAACGGAGCCGTAGTTTTTACGTATTAATCTGACGTTTAAAGAGTTTAATCTCACATTCTGAATTTGAATTGCCCGGGGTTTTCCGCCTGATCTAATAAATTTGACTAAAAAAATAATCTTACAAAATAATTAAATAGGCTCTTTTTTTGTTTATTTTTGTCAAAACTTCAGCTTCGATAATATCTAAAGACGCGTAGCTATATGAAGGTTGTCGAGGTGGAAGCTATCCTTATTAGATCTGGCGAAGGTAAAAATTGCGGATTCTTCCTGGGGATTAACTTTTTAAAATTTTTGACAAATTTCGTGCTTCGCTTCGCCTAGCGCTTGATAATTATTATCTATTTTCTATTAACTTTTTCATAAAATTTTTAAACCTAAAATTTTTGGAGTTTAACATTAAAAATATTTCAAGGTTTAATAGGCGGTGAATGATAAACGATGGGATCCCAAAATAAGGAGACACAGGAAGGAATAATTTTTTAAACAAGGACGCGCCAAAACAGAGGCAAAAAGGTTAAATTTCTTTAAATAGAATCAAAAACGACTAAAATTAACAAAAATGCATAAAAAATTGCGAAACTAGGCGAATTTTTTTGTTTTTAAGGGAGTGGGTTCAAATAAGGTAAATCACAACCACTACTAGAACGGTGGAGGGAGGCCTTATCGGACCGTGAACAAGTCTGTATAAAGAATTATAACGCCATACAACCATACATTATCATAAATGGGGTACGGTGGGGTCCACGTCCACCCCTCCCCCTCCTAGCGTCGAAATTTCGGACCCCCCTAGCGATAAATCTAGAAGGGCCCCCTTTCTTTCTATGGGCGTAGCCAAAATTTCGCAAAAGGGGGGGTCCAACGATGAACAAAATTTCCGAAAGCGGGGGGGGGGGGGGGCTCCAGGGGGGTCCAAACCCTAAACGTTATAAAAGGGCTAAAAAAAATTTCTGCGCTTCGCGCGGAGTGTTTATTTCTTTGTTTATTTCATTTACTTCATTATTTTCATATTATTTAATAAAAATGAGTTTATAAAACATAGAGCAATACGTAACTGAACGAAGTACGCTA
>JASAMX010001739.1:0-12266 GCA_030248175.1 Microlaimidae sp. YZB2_3 | reverse complement strand
ATAAGAAAGCAAAAAAACTTATAAAAATAGTTCTATAAAACAAAAGTAAAAATTTTTTTTTCAAAAAGTAGTAAAGACATAATAAGTAAGTCGAAAATGGGTTTAATTGTACAAAAATGAAAATACGCAAAGAATGCAAAACATGAATAATCATTTTAGTGTATTTTAGTAATTAGTAATTAATAATTATAGTAAGAACAAAAACAAAAATAAAAATTTAAAAATTACGTATACTGTAACCAACAAATAAATATAAAAAATATTTCAAAACTAATTAGAAAACTAACAAAAAACAACATGCTCTATGAGAATTTTTATTAAAACTTTACTCATAACGTTTCGAACCTTGTTCTACGTCCTTAATATGTCTATTTTATGACAATGTTTGAAAGTATTATTTTTTGCTCTAATATTTTATAGCCGGTAAAAACGAAGCACGTATGGGATTCGGAATATTATTAAAGTTCGTTAGTTCGCAATAAAAATTTTGAATTATACTGGGAAATATCAAAATCTGTTCTGTGCAATTGTCGATGAATTTTAATAACTTATCCCTGCCGTCAAATTTTTCGGTTTTTATGGTTGTTTTCACGGAAATTTTCGAAAAATAAAAGGCATGATTTAAGGTAGAACGATACAGTTGCAAAAATTTTACCAATTTTCCCCAAAACATGTACTCGAGGGTTTTCGGAAGTCCTGATGACAAATCCTACCTCCATTTTTCAATTCGACCCCCGGGGGGCACTAAGGGGGTTGCGACCTCCTCCCTTGGGGGGCATTCTAACTATATAGCGCTTTTACCTCAAAACCACCTCAAAACACGTACTAGGGGTTGAATACAGTACTGAATAATGAACACTTTTTTAATTAAAAAGTTAAGAATTAAAAAAAAAATATTTTTGAGGTTAAAAACATTGCCTAGGGGGATTCGAACCTAGAGCTCCATGATTCCGAGTTCGACGCTCTAACCACTCGGCTACTGCTCTGTCTGAAAGTCTTTATTAAAAGCACCTTTTAAATATAGTTTCCCGACGTCAAAAAAATATAAATGAAAGTTTATTCATTTGATGGAAATTAGTTTGTTTCCAACTTTTAACACAGCAGTTGGACCATGATTATGAGCCAGTTTTTAAGTTTTTAACCAAATCTCTACTATCACTTTTTTTATTTGTTATTTCAACAATTTTAGCAATAAAACGAAATTAAAAAACTTCAATAGTAGAGATTTCGCTGAAAATTTTTGCGGGCATGTACATTTGGTGTATCTAACTTGAGTTAAATTTTTATTACGTAATATTAACTCTGCTTCTGTTAAATTGGGAAAAACTGTTTTAAAATGACTTTTTTCAACGAAGCATATCTTGGCGTGAAATAGTCCACCAAAAATGTTAAGGATACCGAACTGACCGGAAAAACACTTCCTCCCAATATATCTTTCCGTCACGTACGGCACGAGTTATACACAAAAAACAACAGGGTATCCTAACTGTATCGTTCCACCTTAAGAGTGAGCACGCATGTAGACGAAAATATTTTAAACTGTTTTAGTTTTTAGAATTAAAATGCCCAAGTCGTCTGATTATTAATATAAAAAAACTTTGATGTTAGGGCAAAACAATAACACACAAAAATTATTGAACAAAGCATAGAAGATAACTGTACTGCAAGACCGCTTTGCAATGAAGATATAACCCCAACATGATAAAAATTAGTGTAAAAATAATAACTCGAAAAGTAGTGTAAAAATAAAACAAAACAGTACACAACAATTCCTAATGTTGCGCAAAAATATACAAAATTTATTTGTAGCAACAATATACAATAACATTAAATAAATTACACACTTGATTGTCCTGGTATTGTCACGTTGATCAAAAGCGTCCCATAAAAAACAGTGCTTAGTGTTTAAGCGTGTAAAAAGTATAAGCGTTCGAATAATAATAATATTAAGAAGAAAAAAAAAATTAAATGTAATTAAATTTTAGGCCGTTTGGATTTGGATAATTATCTCTCACGTATCTTTGCAGGTTTTACGACGCCTTTCGTTTGTTTATGAAAGCTTTTAATAAGTAGAAGAAGAATATGAAGAAAATGATAAATGAATTTCAAATTTAAATTTTTTAATTATAATTAATGTGTCACCGCAAGGCTATTCGTCCTGTGAACGTCCCATTCCTAAGGTACAGGTAATTTTTTTATCAATTGTCACAAGGCAGAGAAAAAAATACAATTTATTGGTTTTTATTCTTGACGCTAGATGGTAATCGACCTGTCGTGGGAAAAAACCAACCAACTGCGGACAGCCGCCACCGTCTGCTGTGTTTGCGCGGTAAAAAACTTGGCAAACGCATTCATTATCCCTGAGGGCTTTTATCGAGCGGTCATAGAGGATTTTAATTCGTTGTTTTTAAGGTATTATAGAGTTTCGGGAAGCATAAGCTGGATTTTCAATGAGATACCGCAATTACCTCGATCTTTCAAGAATTCAAGCCGTAAAACTGGATGACAGTAAATTTAAAAAAAATAGGGTGTATATCACACATAAATGTTTTTGCTTAAACCCTAATATCTTAATAATTATTCTACAATAAGTTGAAATTAACTTGTAAAATGAAATTTCAAATAGCCGAATTTTAACTTCAAAATTTTACGTTTTGGAAGAAACGACGTTTAAGGGCAAAATACTCGAAAAAAAACCCGTGTTTGATCATTTTCAAATTTTCATATCAGTGAAACCATAATTAGTTTGGCAAACAAAATGAGAATATTTTAGGAGACAAGATTAGATTTTTCATGAGCTCTATCGAAAATCAAGAGTTCATGTAAAAATTATCGAAATCGAAATTTATACTTTAGTTTAGGCATGCTTTTTTTAATTTCGGTAAAATCTCGGTATAAAATTTTGTTAATTTATTAATCCTGTAACTAATTATTATCCGTAACAGTTGTTTAATAACAAGAAAGTAGTGTTGTAAAAAGTTACTGTTACTTTTACTTAAACTAATAAAAGTACCGGATTTTGGATTACTTTTACTTTTACACGACTTTTAAATTTCACTTACTTTTACTTTTAATCTTAAGACTGGTTCATACTTATAACAAAACGAACAAAGTCCTTTGGACAAAATCCAAAGGACAATTTTACAACAGCCAAAACGTCCTTTGGACTTTTTTCTTTGGACAAAGTTTGAATACTATACTTGAAATTTGTCCTTTGAACAAATTCCAAAGGGAAAAATACAAAGGGAAAACTCCAAAGAACAAAAAATATTAACACATTGTTAAGAATCAGAATAAGAATGTTTATTCCCAAATTTAATACATAAAAAAAGTTAATAAAAGAAAAGCACATCAAATTACACAAGAGATGCATCGCTTTATAAACCCTAAAAATACTAAAGTTTTAAATACGAAATACATTTAAATGAAAAATCATTGACATAATTAAATAAAAACATAAATGAAAATAAACACGTTGCACATGGATAAAAACATTGTTGTGGTGAATAAAAAAGAGAGAAAACAAAGAACCATACGGCTTCTTACATGTGTCTATCAAATTTAGTAAATTTATCAAAGGTAAGACATTCTATATTTGTTTTTTAAAACTAGCTAATGTATTAGCTTGCACCACAGTTGAAGGAAGTGAATTCCAATAGTTGGCGGTACGAGAAGCAAAACAATGTTACATCATATTTTTGCTAGCAGTTTTACAAAGTCCAAAGGACGTTTTGATGCTGTGTTTGGCCTTCGGACAAAATCCAAAAGACTTGTGTCCTTTGGACTTTATCCAAAGAACGTTTTGTCATAAGTATGAACCAGCCTTAACTCGACTTTTTAGTGTCAATTACTTTTACTCTTACTCGGATTTTTCCTGCGAATACTTAAATCAATTTCAGTAAAATTTAAATAATTTTAACGAACAGATTTTTTATGGACTTGTTGTAAAATAACTGATAGAAGAAAGTTTTTTAAGCCACTAATACGCTAAACATACTTTTTTTAAACCAAAAAACTTATTAAAATGAAATTTATACTTAAAATTACCAAAAAAGGTTTGAAACGAAGCTCTGGATCTCCGAAAACCGGTGGTTTGCTCCATTTCAACATTACTTTTATTATACTTTTACTCTTACTTTTAGTTTAAAAAATATGTCTTATTTTTACTTTTGCTTTACTTAAATAAAATTTTGAACAATACTTTTACTTTTTACGTCAGGATTTTAAGGACCCTTGTAATGTCATATAGTATTCGTGATCACGTCAAATATGTTTTGTTCTTTGGAAATGGTTGTGGAAGGAGCTAAAATTTGGAGATCTTATCGTTTATTGGACATCAATCTTTTTTCCAAGCGGTGATTGGCTAAAAATGATTATCTAACGTCATAACTCTGTGAAGATTTTTAACGCTGAACAATTTCCGTTGAAATAAGAGGGTTTTGACCATCGTTTTACTTTACTTAAATTAAAAAATCACAAATTACTTTTAGTCTTACTTAACTTAAATTAAAATTTTTCAAGTTACTTTTCCTTTTACTTAAAATAATCGAAAATCATTACTTTTTACAACACTACAAGAAAGTATGCATATTTTTATTAGTGAATGTCGTATAACTCGAAAACACAAAAAACAACAGTAACATAAACCTATATTTATTACGTTCAGAATGTGCAGCAATGACGCAATTTATTATATTTTTGAAACCAAAGACCACCGACAAATACATAACCGTACACCATATTTGGCTTTAAATTAATCATTCGGAAAAAGTAGGCTAGATACAAAGAGTTTGATTGACGGCATGAAATATTCATAGCAATGACACAATATATGTTGACAATACTGAATAGTTAAAACAATCCTAATATATTTCATTTACAGAACCGTTAATACGCTAAGTTTTTTCATTATTTAAACCAAAAAATTCAAAAATAATTTAGAAAAACGGTATTTCTTACATGACAATATGACTTTGCTTTGTATATATATATAAATATATTATATATTAATAATGCTCCTTCCTCAATTATCATGCTCCGGAGCGCCGGCCATTTAAAGCGCAGGGGCGGGTCCACTAAACGCGTGCTGACTAGGTGCTATCTTAGCCCGTTGTTTAAAACTCTTGTTTATGTTTTAATTTCTGGGTGTTTTCTTGAAAAAACTTATGGAACTCTTTTTTATATAGAATAATTAATATTAAAGAGTTTTATGCATATTTGTGTGAAATAAAATTTAATAAAGCCTTAAACCGTAGTTAGGAGTTTCGCAAACCCGTAACTAGGGGTTATTGTTTGAATAGTTTGTATATACAACAAATATGTATAAAATTAATAAAATTTGTGCCAAGTGAACAAAAAGTTCTGTTAGATTTTTTGAGAAAAACCACAGAAATTAAAACATTAACAAGAGTTTTAAACAACGTGCCAAGATAGCACGTAGTCAGCACGCGTTTAGTGGACCCGCCCCAGGTAGCTCAGAAGCTCCGCCCCTTAAATGAGCTATTTTAAACTTATTTAATCTTAAAATACATTTAAAATTACTCTAATTGTATTTTTAAGCTTATACTTATTTTTTAAGTAACTTTTGGAAAAAAATTAGTCTACAAAAAAATTTTGACAAAATAATCTATATCATTACTCTTTAATTATTATTAAAATTAGTAAAAAATAGGGCGGAACTCCGGGATTATATATATATATATATATATATATATATATATATATATATATATATATATATATATATATATAAAAAAAAAAAATATATATATATATATATGGATGAATAATATGGATGGATAATATGGACCTCTCAGAGTCAATGTTTTGCCAGCTTTTTGCCCCATTTCCTCCCCAAAGAAAAAATTTAGGTGATATATATATATATCAGTAGCGTATATAGGGGGGCGGGGGAGAAGCGACCGCCCCCCTTTTTTTGGCCGTTTCCATACTTAGAGGGAGGGGCGGTGTGCCCCCCAGGCTGGGGCTGGGTGCGCCCCCCAGGCTGGGGCTGGGTGCGCCCCCCCAGACCTAGCCGACGCGAAGCGTCGGCTAGGTGCTGCTATTCATGTAACGAACATTTTGTGTAGGAATTAGTTTATAAAAACAAAAGTAAAACTATAACAATATGAATCGCTGGAGACAATGTTTAGGCAGTTTTTAAGTGCATATTTAAAAAATTTTGCCTCCGGCGGCTGGGGGGACACCCCCCAGACCCACTGGCCGACGCTTCGCGTCGGTTTTCGCGTGTGTTACAACAGCTGCCTCGGCGGGGGTTACGGCGCTTTGCGCCGTAACCCGCGCGGAAACACGTTCGCGGCGAAGTTCGCTTCCTCTTTATTTTTTGTTAAATGAGTAATGAAATATTGCAATCAAGACAACATTCAAGTTTTTGAATACCCCAAAGACACAGACCGTAGCATTGCAGTTTTAACTGATCCAGGAAGTTTCATACATATTAACAATATTCTAAATAAATAATAGGGTTAAGAATGAATCTGTTCATGATTCGACATTTTACACGTCATTCCCAAGAATAACCGTTTTTGATTGCGCCATTGTTCAGGTCAACTACGTAATCCTGACAATGGTAGAAGCTTTTTTAATTGCAATTAAAGAAAAAAAGCTACGTGTTTCTGCGTAAAAGTTTTCGAAAAAGTGTCTGGAGAGAAAATTACCAATATTTTTACCTTCCTTACATAGCTCGGCTCCGTTCAATACATTTTCGATACTAAGCGGTTTGCGTATAAGAAAATCGAATAATATCTTTTAATTGAACACATTAAAAATTAATTCCGGCTAAAAAAGACTAATAATTATATAGAAACTAAATCAACTTAAGCTAATTGTACGGACCGAATTTACCACGTGCTAAATAGAAACATAAAAAAAGCAGAAGGGCCGAAAGGATGCTCATCAGAGTTTAATTGAAAAGCCCAAGCCTCTACTCTGCTTTTTAATCCCTACAGACCTACAGAATCTGCCGTTTAATCAAGGTTCAACAGATGGGTAACCGACTGCCAGCTGATTTTAAGGTCTCCCAAGGACCCTTACGATGAAGATTTTTAACACACAAGCTGAGGTGAAGCTTGGAAGTTATGCTCCTATACATTTCAACAGAAACAGAGAATCGGAAAAGCACTAATTTAAATTGTGAAGCAAAAAGAATCGAGTTATAAAAATATTTTTTTAAAAATATTTTTTCGTCTATAAACACAGATTGCTATTGTTTTATATCAACATAGAGAACCATTGTTTATATCACAATTTGATGAATTAATAATATTAGTTTTTATTCCGCTGCAGGGTTTTGGTCAAATTTTAACTTCTGTTTTTGACCATTGTCTGTAAATTTCGAAATAAAAACGTCATCGTTCTGTTAGCTTAAATAAACAAAAATAAATTAAATATATACAATTTTAAAGGGTTTAATTTTTTAATTTTTTAAATTGATTCTGTTTAAAAAAATCCAATGTTCTAAAATTCATATGTCCCTTTTCGTAAAAATGTTTCCCAAATTGCGTAAAAAATACAGCTGCGAATTTTATATTTAACATCAAATCATCTGCGCACAACCTATGTTCATGTAAATTAAACAAAACCGTACGTAAATTTAATCTCACAACCATGAATTTCTCATGTGTGTGTGTGTGTGCGCGCGCGCGTGTGTGTGTGTGTGTGTGTGTGTGTGTGTGTGTGTGTGTGTGTGTGTGTGTGTGTGTGTGTGTGTGTGTGTGTGTGTGTGTGTGCGTGCATGCGTGTGTGTGTGTATGTGTGTGAGTACATGCGTGCGTGCAGGGGTGCATGCGTGCGTGTGTGTGTCTGTACGTGTGCGCGCGTGCGTGTGTGTGTGAATGTGTGTGTCTGACCCGAGTGTTTTCGCACGGTCACCGTGGCATTTTAAGAGCACTAAATAGTCATATGGTATTAGTTATCACGTGATCACGTTTTGCTCCGTGGGATAGGTTGTCGGAGGAGCTAAATATTCCCGCCGTTTAGACGTTCCACCCTAACAAACTCATGGAACACATCTTTTCATGATCGCACCATTCTCCATTTTTTGCGCTGATTGGCTTCGCTCAACGTTGTTCCGTGAAAGTGACGTGAGCAATCGTCAGTTAACCAGATATGGGGCGGCCATTACTCACAAACATGATCTAATTACTTACATAAAATTATTTTATCTAATATTGTATATTTTGTGATAATATATTCGATTTTCTGACTTTGAAATTCTGAATCCTTATTGGCTGACTTTTTAAGACCTTCTAACACTACACAATTTCCGATTAAAAAGCCGGTTTGGGCCAGAGTGTAAAATCCATTTTACAAAATTTAACCATTTTAGGGAAAGCATTTGTTTTATTCAGTTACCACATGTGCTATGATTTCTAGTGCGTAAAATGCTGTGGTTTATAGATCACTGTCAAATGAGGATTATTTTAAAATAATAATATCAAAAATAAGTGTTCAAATAATTATAATAAACCAAAATAGTAAAAGCAAAAATATATAATATACCGAAAAATGTCCAACTCCTATATAAAAAAGTACGGAAAAGTAGGCCATTATAATGAGCCTCTCCATTTAAATGGCACCCTCCATTATAATGGCATCGTAGTCATTTTAATTCGGCGAACTAAAATGGAGAGAAAGCATTTATAATAGCAATTTATTGATTTATTTTCACTTCATATATACTTACAAGTGTAATACTGTCCGGGCCGAATAAGATTTACCGTGTTGGATAGTAGTAAACCAACACGAGAAAACTCGTGCGACCCGGAAAGTATCACACTTGTGAGTATATATATGAAGTGAAATTAAATCAATAAATTGCTTTTATAATGACTTTCTCTCCATTTTAGTTGGCAAGCACTAAAAGACACCTACTACACCTACTACACCGACGGACCTAAGCAACCTAAGCAAAACGTCAAAATCAAACAAAACTTTAAATTTAGCTTGATTTTAAGGTTTTGCTTACGTTGCTTAGGGAAATTTTTAGTAACAAGAGAGGCTTTCACCCCTCGGTCGGTCCGTCGATGTAGTAGGTGTGTTTTAGTGCTTGCCTTTTAGTTCGCTGAATTAAAATGACTACTATGCCATTATATTGGAGGGCGTCATTTAAATGGAGAGGCTCATTATAATGGTCTACTTTTATTTACTTTTTTATATAGGAGTTGCACATTTTTTGTATTTTATTATATATTTTTGGTAAAAGTAGATAAACATGCATATTAAAATTTATTCGTTTTCTATTAGCGTATTGAAGCATTTGATATTCTCATGTTATTATATTTGCATTTTTATAAGTTTTTTGTTGTTTATAACAAGGTTTCAAAAAATTAGCTTACAAAAAAATTTTTTGATAAAATAATTTATGGCATTACTTCTTAATTATTCAAAAATTAGTACCGAAATAGGGCGGAGCTCCGGAGCTCCGAGGAACATAAATAAATACACACTGATGATATTCCAGCCAACCCCAAAATATCAAAATTTGAGTCCCTTATTTAAAGCAGAAAAGTTCAAAAAGTTCATATAACTAATTAAATAATCTTAATAACCTTAAAGTGAGTTGTAATTCAGTCATAATTTTACTATTTTATAAATCTAT
Organism: Microlaimidae sp. YZB2_3; assembly: GCA_030248175.1. Lineage (NCBI taxonomy): Eukaryota > Metazoa > Nematoda > Chromadorea > Desmodorida > Microlaimidae > Microlaimidae sp. YZB2_3. The sequence goes on along the minus strand of JASAMX010001739.1, from coordinate 2,647 downwards.
TTTAAAGTTTGAAAGAGGCGTTACAGAAACAAACAAGTTTCGAACTATAACAATAAAACATTTCTTTTTCTTATCCGATAACTTAGCATAATAATAGGATACGGATACGAAATTTTGAAAACCAAAGCTAAAAAATTACCAATAAAAATAATCATGGTATGTCATAATAGCATCAAGAAAAATATTTGACATAAGCGAAACCAACACGCGTTTCATTTTTCAAACCTGATAAACTAAACACAATTATAGGGAAGGGAAGTCAGGGAAATTTTCTTTTAGGACAATAACCAGAATTTAATTACCGACTTAAACTGACAGAAAAAGCGACAAGGGCGTATCCGTAATGAAACCTTAAGTCGCCGAGTTTTTAGACAGTGCCAGTTTGAAACAATGATGATGAGCAGGAGTAATTTAGCCGAGGTGGATATTTTAAGAAATCTAAATTATTTGAATTTGGACGAAGTTTTTTAGAACACTAAAGAATTTTGCTATATTTAGATAAAGTACCAACTTATTTTATTTTTTTATGTTTTACTTGTTCGTTATTTATATCTTCGTTTTTTTGTTGAGAGCTGTAAAACAATGATCAACATACCTGCGATATCAACGATCAATTGTTAAACAAGTGATATGTGATGTTCCTACCTCCATAATATTTTGCTCCTGAGCTCCGGCCATTTAAAACGGTGTTTTCTAGAGTATGTAGCTATTTAAATGGGCGATTTTAATTTTTATAAGTCTGTAAAAGCACTGATTTAGAATCGCCCCCTGGGTTCAGTCCACCAAACGCGAGTAAACTGTTTATTTTAGCACGTTGTTTGAAACTCTTTATAAGATATTTATTTTTTATTTATTTGTTTAAATGACATAAATTGATATTTTAAATTTATATGCATATATTTGTTGTAAATACAAGCTAATAAGACGTTAACCCGGTAAGGACGGCTCTTGAACCTGCCTCCGGAAGACTTGAAGTTGGTAGGAGGCAGCTAAAACTACCTCGGAGGCAGGGTAGAGGCTGGTAGAAGGCAGGGTGGAGGCAGGTGGCCCTGCCTCCTATGTTGAATCATACACAAGTTAGGAGGCAGATAGAAAGCAGCTAAAACTGCCTCGTAGGCAGGTAGGAGGTAGGGTGGAGGCAGGTAGGAGGCAGCAACTTTTCCGATGGAGATACATAAGGTAAAAATCGTTTTCCCAATTCAGGCACCCCGCCCTTATCGGGTTAACCTTTAGTTAGAGGTTAACAAAACTTTATTAAGGCTTTATTAGCTTGCATTTAAAACAAACATACATAAAATTATTAAAATATCAATTTTTCTCATTTAAACAAGGGATTTTTGATAATTTCTCAAAGAAAAATTAAAACATTATTAAGAGTTTTAAACAACGTGCTAAAATGGCACCTAGTTTACACGAGTTTAGTGGACCGGCCCCTGCCTGAACATAAAAAACTATTTAAAACGAAATCAGTTTGTTTTTGTTACACTTAAAAATCAGTGAAGGTTTAAACTTTTAAAGTGGCCGAAGTTAAAGCGCGTGCCATTTATTTCGGCCACCTACAAAAAACTGGCCATAACTAATGCTTAAACGAACAATAAAAATTTCTAAAGGTTGCAAATTTAACCTTAGGTATTGTTCTTGGTACATATAACTTAATTTTTCCCGTTTGCGAACTTTAATAGTTATTAGCAAAACTTTAAATAATTATGTCAAAACCTAAAAAATCAAGTTTTAATAACTTGTATTTTTTGTTCAATTTTTATTTTTGGCTTAAAAAACGTCAAAACAAAGTCAAACGAGCAAAAAAAATTCTTTATAAATACAATAGTGCAATGATATTTAAAAACAGCAAAAAACGGCAGGTTCTTTAACCTAAATTTTGTGGTGGACGAAATTAACGAAATCTTAAAATGCGTAGTTAGTTAAACGCATTGCAAAATAATTTTGAAGAAAATATGAAAACATGAAAAATAAAAACTTTGAGCCTTAAATAAAAGGTATTTTAAGGTTATATATTGCTTCGTTCTAAATTTGATGCAGTTTAAACACAAAGCAAAAATTAAGAAAATCATAAAAAAATTCACTTTTTGTATGAAAATGTTGATAATGTAGAATAATAAAAATAAAAAAACTTTTGAAAAAACACTGTTATTCAACATTAATCCAATTACTTTTGTGCTAGTTCTTTTGTGTTTTAAAAATAAGCCAATTTTCTAACACCTAAATTGGTGGCCGAAATTAAGGCCTGGCCGAAAGTAAGTCAGTTACCCTACTATTAATAAATAAGAAGTTTTTAGGACTGAAAAGATTTTATTGACCCGTTCCCGTGATTGCCTTTTCCCCTGTTACGCCGGTGAAAAGTGTTTTTTAAATGTATTAATTCCCGTTATTTTTGCTGGTAATCGGAGTGCGTTCGCAATGGTCCACACCAGGAAAAAGATAATCACGCCAACGAACTCTGATTTACCAGCGAAAACAACGGGAATTAATAAATTTACAAAAAACACCTTTCTTTCACTTAGGAAAAGGTAATCACGGAAACGGGTTTAATTTTATTTAAGTTTAAGAAAACATTATTTTAAGTATCAGAAAAGCAAGTGCGGAAGGGTATGTACCAATCACATCAGTAACACTGAATTGCTGTGCT